>VDFB02079912.1:0-12253 GCA_007258455.2 Sequoia sempervirens | reverse complement strand
ATGACATTCAACTAGCATAATTACATTCATTGTATGTAGACATTTTTTCAAGTAGATTTAAAGTAGATCTAAATGGATTTGATATCTTATTCACACTAAAATATTTTCAATTTTTATTTAAAAAATAAAATAAAACTAAGGTAATCTTGCTTTCCCAAATTTTAAAATCAAATTAATTAAAAAAATATAAAACTAAATACTTATAAATTTTTAAGTTTTTAGGGTGAAATTTATTAGTAACACAAATATATTTTTATTTATTTGTAATTTATTTGTTTATTTTTAATAGTGTATTTTTTTATTTTTTTTTTTTTCAATAGTTTTTTTTTTGAATACAAATTTAAAGAAAGAATAAAATATTCTTATCCACTCTAAAATACTTGTTTTTTATATCATAATCAATTTTATAATGATTTCATTTTTATTATTATTAATACTGAGATTTAATATTCATAATTATAATTAATTTAATTATACTAATTAAATGTTTATAATTGCAATAAAATACTTAGTGTCATGTAATAAATTTTCAAGTTTTTCAAGTTTATAGTAATTTTCTTTTTTAGATTTTAAAATCAATTTATTTAAAAAAAATTCCAAACACTAATGTCATCTAATATTTTCAATTTTATTTAAAAAAAAATGCAAGTAATCTTGCTTTTTCAAATTCTAAAATCAATTAATTAAAATAAATAAAAACTAAATACTTAATAAATTTTTAAGTTTTTAGGGTGAAATTTATTAGTAACACAAATATATTTTTTATAATTATAAAAAATTCAATGTATTTATTTATAATTCTTTTTGTTTATTTTTCAATAGTGTATTTTTTTATTTTATTTTTAATTTTCAATTTTTTTTTTCTTTGTTATTAAATCAGTTTTAAAGTTGTTTTATTCACATGTTCTTATCTTTCAATTCATGAAGACCTCTATTAAAAGAGGCTTTGTCTTTCAATTTCACTCTGTGAATTGTAGATTTCCCAATGGAGAAAGAAGTACAAGTATGTCTTGTTGTTTGATTGCAAGAAAATGTTGATTTTTGTTCAAGTTTAGCATTTGTTGTCCTCTCTGATATTGTCCAAAATCAATTGATCTGCTTTCATAGTTTTTGTTTTAGATTTTGTTATCAAGGTAGGCACAAAGGGATTCATAGGGTGAATTATAGATTGTTGAATCGAGAGAGAACTGTAGGTATGTCTCGCTGCTATGGCTGTTAGATTGCATGAAAATGTTGATTCCCATTCAAGTTTAGCATTTGATGTCCTCTCTGATATTGTCCAAAATCACCACACCTGCATCGATCCAATTGTTTTAGATTCTATTTTTTGAATTCATAGTGTTTTTATTTTCAGCAAAATAGGCATTTGAATATTCTTATCAATCTACTACGAAGGTGACGATATAAATGTTTCATGCATCTCCTTCAAATTTGAAATCTCTAATTTGATACTCAAATAGATCTCAAAAAATTGGATGCTCATTAATGTAGTTTGATGTAGTTGAACAATCAGTGAATAGCTCCTTCCTCCATGTTCTTACACCAACTCTAGCAAGAAATGTATCTCCCTCTTCAAATCTATGGTCACCCAACAACCATGTCACTAAAGTCATTAAGTTTCATCTAAACAAACGTGGGCACACATATACTACCACCAAAATTGCCATATGTAAATACCTTTACTGTATTTTTCTCCTTTGTAAAGTACCCTATACCAATATGGTTCCTTAGGATCTTCCAAAGCTCCATCACAAGTGCATGGAGTAGTGTTTATGTCTAGTTCTTTTGTGTGATAAGTGATAATTGAGTGAGAATTAAAACCTAAGAGTATGCCATATGATTAATTGGCTTTAGGGATTGAGACAAACCTTGATAATGATCCACACTAATATTGTATGCAAATAATCCTACACCATGTTCATCAAAGTACAAATACCTGTTAGATCTTCTAATCATATTTATGAAGACCAAAAAAGCTAAATATATATAATAAATTAGTAATTCATCAGTGCAGATTATCAAGTTTAGCTAAATTTGTTCCATTTCAACTCAAATAGTTAAGGACATATTGCCTTTGAAGTACAATTTATAGGAATATATGATAGACTAGTAAAGAAGAAATTCTAGAAACATAATGGTTGAATTTAAAGCTCTATAGCCCATAAATCATCCTAAATTCAAAAATATAAAAAATTAAATTCTAGTTAGATTTTTAAAAATTGTTTAATAGTAAATCTCATGAAGTATTTAAATTACAAACATTTCTCTTTGGAAATTTCAATCATGTTATATCAAGCGAAAGTGTAGAGAATATTGTTGTAGGAAATTTAATTTTTTTTATTTGTTGAGGCCGAGGTTTATAGCTAATGAAATCCTAGGGATTTTTTTTTTAATTTAAATGGGAACATTGCATTTTGAGACTATAATTTATAAAGGTATAGTGTAGAGTGAATTCTTGTAGAAAACTTATTTTCTTTGTGGTGCAAAGTTTTATAGCTGATGAAATTAAAGTAGAAATTTTTTTAACTTAAACGAGAGTGTTGTATTTTGAGACTATAATTTGAAAATATAGATGGATTGAGCTTAAAGAATACGTGCATGATGTAGCAGGGGCCAACCAATATCAATTCAACTCCAAGCAAGGAAATTTTTACATAAATAATCTTAAAGACAACCTCATTTTTTTTTTCTAGACTTAGGATTCATTTGTGGGGAATTAAACAATACATAAGATTTACATTTGAAGGCTGAGTTAAAATTGGGTTGAATTACTTCTAGAGCATCTATTCACAGAATCACTAACACTTTATCATTTTTAAATCAATTGGCATCTTGCTTTGACACAAGATTCTGATCAATATCTAATTTTCCACAAAAAACAAAATATATCCTTCTTCCCTAATTACATTTCGCTAAGCTGCTTGGGCAAGAGCTACTATACCAAATTCATAGAAGGGATTGTCTCTAGCCTCATTTATGAGCTCTAGTGAGTCAATCTCAATAGCCTCTCGATGAGCCAAATTTATGTTTGCTCAAATAAATGCACTATAAAAATCTCAAAACTTACACTCAATGCTTTTTACTCTTGAGTGACATCAACTTGGTCCCTTTGGGAGGTATTGATTTTTTCTATAAAATATGGAGAAGGAGGTTAATTATTAAGAAAACATGAAAAACGTACAAGATCGGAGTATCATTCTAGCAACCTTACAACAAGTTCTAGAAATATAAATCTAAATTTTTAGGGAAATTCAATAAGCCTGAGCTGACATTGTTTATCATTTGACTATCATCAACACTTGCTAAAGTATAAACAACAAAATTGCAATTAGTAGTCAATTTAAATTTGTTGTCTAAAACATAAATCTTGGTTAAAAACTATCCAAGAAGACCATATTTAAAGCATTAGTTATAGAGGATATAACATCTCTCAAGATTCAACTGCACCACTAACACATTGTATGCTAATTTTCACTATAAGCTTCTCCTCCACTTTGGTCACCAACCATAGATCCTCATCACAAAACTTATCCTTCATAAAAGAATTTGTAACCAAGTGTAGGCGGATGTTGTTGAGAAAAATATGCTTCATGGCATCGAGCACTCCAATTTGGTTCTTTTAGTCATTTTTAGGTGTTTTAAATTGAATTTTTCCCAATTTGATGTGCCTTCTTTGTAGGTCCTCGTCAATATTTGTTTATGAACCAGAGCTGAAAATGGCCCTGCCAAACTTATGACTTAGAACTATGGTTGATACCCAAGGATACAAAATTTGAACATTACATGATATTAAAATATAATTAAATTAATCTGAGCAAAAGATGATGTTGCAATGTTATTGCATTACTCCTATAATTACATAATTGGATGACTCCGAGCAAAAGCATATAAGAAAGGTATAGTTTACTCTTAAGTATGATCATTAGGTCAAAGCCCAAGGCTACTGAATTTTTCCAATACATAAAAGTGAAAATGGAAGGAAATCCTATCTTGGCTTCCAAACAGTGCTCATTTGTCCAATACCAATTCGTAATTAGAACATAACTTTAAATCTATGCTTTTGCATTTTGCATACATGTCTACCAAGGCACTTGCAACTACAACATCGAGATATATTCCTACATGATAACTAATACTTATCTCTACTTAATTATTTCACATATAATTATTACTATACTACTATAATAAAGGATGAAAATATAATAGATTTTATTTTAATATATATAATTTAATTTCACATGTTATTTATAATTGAATGGAATGCATTCCTTAGATCTTAAAAGAAACAAATCATGTGATTTCATATTAGTAGACTTAGGGTTAGGTTAGAGTTTAATTAGGGCAAGGTTTACGATTATGGTTCATATGTATTTTTTTAGAAGGTTATAAATAAATATTAATCTCAATGGATTTTCTTACAGTTCATGGAAAATGTTGTGGAAGAAAGTAATCAAAATGATCTACAAACTACAATATCAAAAGAATCTTTTGTCGTGTACTTTTTATTATTTTAATGTTTGTTTTCTCATAAATGCAATTTCCTCATAATTTGGAAAATATATATTTTCTCCTATTTAATACTAATGTCAAAGCAAATAATGATTTTCCTACAGGTGAGGAAGATGTCACATAATGTGTATACATCATGGGTGTCCAGTTGGTTGTCCAACTATCATTGCTATCTTCCATTCAATGTCATCCTTCCTATAGAGGAGTTGAGTGTCTGTTATTGGTTGAGAGAGAAGATGGTCAACAGAATTAACAATAATGGATCAAAATCCAGTCAATTTTTTTTATAATTATGCTATGTACTTTAACTTTCTCTACAAATCAAAGGTGAAAATAAACTTAAATGTAAAATTTAACAATCTTCATATTGAAATTGTAGATTTTTTTGACTAGTCAGTTTGTCTATACCATGAGGTTCGAGATCTTTACCTTGCAGGATGCATTTGGAAGGTCACTATTAAGCCAACATAGATCATTAAAAAACACACTCTATGTAATGAACTCAGTATGAAATTCATGAGATTCCTAAAGGGACAATCACAGATTAGTTATCACAGGGGACCACCTAAGGAATGGTTGCTTGCTACTTTAAAGTTCAACTACTCCATCATATTCACGATGCATCAAGTCATGCCATCATTCAGGTTGTTACATTCACACTATGGGATACCTACATTGAATGTCGTTAAGTCCAATGTGACAATTAAAGTTTGAACTATTATTCATGATAGTGATAATGGATAGTTACCAGTGGGCAAATGGTTAACTAACTAAAAGAATTTTTGAAATATTATTTGACAAATGTTTGCAAAATATTTATACTTTTATCTATGACTAAATTCAATTTTGAAAATATTTTTTTAATATTGTTTAAAAGTTATTATCAGTGTATAACTGTTTAACTAAGTTAAACTATTTCTTTGTTAACAACTTCAAAGTATTTGTGTTCTAATTAAATGGAAATGGTTGATGTTGATGTTATGTTTTGCTATATACAAGTTGGTATGATTTTAAGTTAATCTTTATAAAAAATAAAATCAGATACTTACAAAGCTACCGTTAATCAAAAAATTAAGTTCTAAATTTGGAGAGGAATTCCACAATTTTAATATCTACTCTTATAAATGGGAATTGAAATAAACAATGATGAAAAATATAATGAAATCATATATATTACTTTTGAAATGAATGTAAATGAAGATGTAAGCATTTTTTAAGGTATCTATTTAATAATAGTTAAAACAGCTGCTACTAATTATTTATTAAACATAAGTGTTATTATTTATTAGAATGTGTTAAAGAAAAAAGTATGTTATTGCAACTGAATTTATAATAATTATTTTCATAATTATACAAATATTATTTAGCAATTATTACAAGTGTATTAATTTAAATTATTTTAGGTTAACAAATTCAAAGTATGTGCATCTTAATTAAATACAAATGGTTGACGTTGAAGTTATGTTTTTCTATATACAAGTTTATATTATTTTAAGTTAATCTTTATAAAACATAAAATCAAATACTTACAAAGCTACTCTTAACAAAAACATTACATTCTAAGATTGAGGAGAAATTCCACTTAATTTGTAGTCTTATTTATGGGAATTGAAATAAACAATGATGACAATATTAGACTAACTCTAATTCAAACCTAACCAAAACCTTAATTTAACCCTATATAAACTCTAACCCAAACTCTATTTTAATTGTAAACAAAATTTTACACTAACCCTATATTAAAAGTAACACTAACCTTAACCCTAATACAAACCTCAATTAATTTTATAATATAAAAATTAAAATTAATAATACTTCTAACTCCTCACAGATTTTTATATATATATATATATATATATATATATATATATATATATATATATATATATATATATATATATATATATATATATATATATATTATAATATTTAATATATGTATGCTAGTATACCATCGCTCATATATATTCTCATTAAATCAAAAATTTGTAACAAAATTTTATTTGTAAAATGAATTTGTCAAATGTATAATTCATGTAAAGAAAATTGAGTAAAATGTATTATTGATGTATGTTATATGAAATATGAGTGTTAGAAAGAGTGAATGATATATTAAGATTGCTTCTTATGAGAGAAAGTATCGTAGATAGAATATGTAAAAGAAATCATGCCCAAAAATTCTCACTAGAAAAACATGACAATTTTTTTTTCTTGAATATATTAATTAGGCTTATTAACACTCTAAGAGTCTGAGGTGCAATATGGTAGCATCCCATATGCTTCGAATGCCATAAATGATCTTAACCACTTTGAATACACATACCAAGATGTCACTATTAAGAGTAACAACTTTAGCGATGATAGAATTATACTATTGTGCTTGATAAATTTTATGATATAAGTGTTATCAACATTATTATTGTTGTGATTATTTATATACGTAGTACACAATGAAGAGATACCTCCTTAATTAATGATATACCATACTTGTGAAAATCCATGCTCCTAATAATACTAATGTTAGAGCCCCATTATTGTATACAGGTCATCATTTTTGCTATTAATCTTAGAAGTAGTAATAACATTGATATCAATATTATTTCATGTCAAACCTACAAGCACCCTAGAATAAGAACAAGTTGATATTTAGATTCATTTTTAAAATAAATTGTGGGACTTGGATTATTAATAATACTTGCATTGAACCAAGTAGATAATATGATTATTAGCCTCAATAATATTATTCTCATATTAACAGATATTATATTATTATTATCAATAATCAACGATCAATACTAAGTCTCGTATTAATGTGACCTCCCTCTTTTTAAACAATAGTGTTAACATCAGTAATATTATTATTACCCCAATTAATATTGCCCTCCATAATAATATCACTATTTATTATTACTTGTATTTATTTATAATTCATTTCTTTATTTTTCTATATAAATATTTATTTATTTAAGAATTCATCTTTATTATATACAAAAATAATTAAATGAATAAATATATATTCATATACATATATTTCATTTATTCAAAAGATTTATTTACTTTTTAAGAAAAGATTAAAAAACCCAAATAAATAAATAAAAATGCTTCCCTTTTAAAAGTGGTTTTACTAATATCTATTTTGTCTTATTTTAATTTAAAATTAATACTCTCTCCCACCAATGGAAAAAGTAGTTTCTCTTTTTCTTTGAAAGGATATTAAAGAGACTATATTTAAGGACTTTATAAGGAAATAAACGTGGAGCCTTCTATTCACTCCATTATTTTTTTTGTGGTTAAATGCTAACTTGAAATTAAAGCACAATGCGTTAGTCTTCTTTGATTTGAGAGACAGTTTATGGGAAAGAATGAAACGAGGATGACGCCTTGGTGGAAAGCGAAGACAAACTCAACCTTAAAGTGTTTCATGATTAATTTAAAGTTCAGTTCGAAAACCCTAAATCAATAGTTATTAAAAGTAAATTTGTAAATTGTAGTTTTTAATATTGCAACGTCCATTTCGAGATCCAAATTTGAGGCACCCTAAAGTAACTAAAATCTGAAGATTTCAAGAAATAGTGACTTGACTGTATCAAGAAGCAGATCTGAACAAAGATGCTAATAGGCTTCGTGGTGGAAAATGGTATTACAAAATAAAAATTAAAGAATTATGCCAGCTGCTCCATAAATAGTTTTATTTCAAAGTAATCATCTTTTTTTTTGTTTGCACAGTCCATTGAACATCATTTTGGATTCATTTTAAACAATGCACATCAAGAGATATATTGATATATACTGATTTATTTTTAATGAATTGATTTACTGTAAGAGCGTGCAGGCTACAATTTAGGCTGAATGATTTCTACTAACTATTCTATTTTCTCCAGAAATATCGTGTTAGATGCAATTAGAGCTACCTAGCTTGTATGAGAATACAATGTTTGAAGTCTGAAAAGAGCCAAGTTGTTGGTTGTTTCAATGTAAATGATAACAAAGGGGAAAACATTAGTGGTATTTCCAATGATGCAGAATCTACGCTTGCAGAGTTTATTCCCAATATTCATTAATCGCCCAGCGACCAGAGGGAGAGCATTCAATTCAGATTTATGTATTAATTACTAAATCCTCTCAATCCTTGGGATGATACGAATCAAGCAATCAACATTACCACTGGCCATGCCTAATTGATTCTCTCTCAATACCGCTGCCTCCAAAGATTTTCTTTTAGTTCATCCATGACTCACATCACCATTACAATTCGATACAGGCTCGAGGCAAGGAATTAAACCCATTTAAATTAGTAGTTCTAATCTTATTTAGTCCAATGGGTTTTGACAGAATAATAAGAAGGGCACTATCGCGGTAGAGTCAGAGGGCAACCCGGATGTACTTCCATTGGGATAAATGACAATGACAATGAAAAGCCATCGATACAAAATACATTAATGAATTGATTTCAGACGTTTACTCAAGCAAGAACACTCCAGAACTAGGGAACGCATTCAAGAGAAATACTGACGACGAACATGACTGCCCACCAAACTGACTGGAGCGACCGTACTTTTTTTTTTATATACTCTAATTGATAAGAAGTCGGGTAGGCATGTGGCAACTATAGATGGCAATTATGGAGAACAATAAATGCAGACCCTAGAAAGGTGTAATGGATAATGGCCAGGACTCCAACAATAATTCCCAACAGCCCAATGCTTATATCAGACGATCCTTGCTAAACATTACCATTCTAACCATTATTATTTTATTAACAGGACACGATTCTGCACTTAGCATACATTTTTCTTGTTATCTATAATGCATTTTAATATGTTACCATGATTCACGGAAGACAAAAATAGAACGACTTATGAGAGGAACGATGGATTAGGAGGAGAATAAAGTCTTATGGAGTAGGACGATCTCCATTCCCATCAACAGTGTCCCTTCAGCTAGCTATACCATGACTTGACTTTATTTCATAACCTGTTGGATTAACCATGCCATACAACCAAGGTAGTAAATGCTAATGGGTCGATTTGTTGAAAAAGCTGGCACGATGCACGGTATTAAAGAAACCGTCTAAATCCCTGGCTTACAAACCCTTATCTACATGCCATCCATCATAGCTGCGTGGGAGGCAAAGGAAAGGTGCAGCGACCCTTAAGGCACGTTAATTTCGGTGACAGCGAAACTGTCTTCTTTGTAGATCAGTAATCAATTTGTTTTATTGTTTTCTTTACTCTCTTTTTTTTAAAAATTCTTTTCGGTCTCATTTCCATTTTATCTTGATCCTCGCTGCCTCAAACCCTAACATCTTTTATTTTAGTTTCTTTCCTTTTTGTTTTGCTGCTGCAGGTGCGAGGGGACATGGGTGGAGGATTAACATTCTTATTGAGCAGAAAGATTGCCACTCTCCTTTCTTTCTTTCTTATTTTCCTTTATTTTTTTATTTTTTTTTCCAAATGTGATAAAATAAGCCCTCCTCCGGTAAGTTCACTTCTGTGACCATATTCATCTTCAATGTAAATATATTTCCTTAAAACAAGAGTATCTGAAATACTTATAATCTTTATAGTATGTAACTAAAATGAAATATGTTAAATGGATTTACTACTATCTTTTTTTTTTACTAAGAATATATATCCTTTCTACTGTATTTTAGGCTAACATCTTGATAAATGTAAATAGATTTGCAGCTTGCCTTCCTAATGGTAGGAGAAAATAACCATTTTTTTTTTTAAATATATGTTGTTTATTTATAAATACAAGGGAATATACAGCCATGCATTTAACACTTGTTAATACACTTCATGTATCTTAAGGAAGATAATTTACTACAAACTCACAAGGCTTCCATATTTTCTTCATTACAACAACAAATAAAACTTTTAATACCACACTCATTCTTTAGGAATATAATGGGCAACACACAAAGGAATAAAGCTCTCTCTTTCTCCATTTTCTTTCATGTTACAACAATCATTGGCTTTACATATTACAACTAATTTTAAGAAATGCAATAAAAGACACAACTAATTTAGGCTTGCTCTCCACCCTACCGTAATGGCGTCATGGAGCCTCATGGGCTCTAGCCATACCCCCGAGCAAGAAATTATTTTAGCTCCATGGTGATGAATGGAGTCTTTTCTCAGTTTTACAAAGAGATAAAAATAACATAGCTCCCATTTCATGCATCTAGGTTCTCTATTGTCAATTTTCAACCATAATACATACACTATATCACATGCTTGCAACTAATAAACAAGGGTAAATGAAAATAGGAAAAACTTATCTCTTTTCTTTGTGGGTGAAAGGATTGAACTCTTTTATCCATCTTTCCTCTCCAAGCTAAGGCATCTTCCCTATCTCCTCCAATAGGTGGACTCCTCTCCTCTTCTCATTCTTTCTACCATCTCCACTAAATTTCTCCAAGAGGAGAAGTGGGTAACAACCTCCTCTTCCTTCCTCTCTAAGATATATAGGATTTTCAACTTGCAACTCTTGGATGGGGATGTGTGGAGTGTCCTTTTTTTTTCCATAAATGAGGGTCCTTTCCTTATTAAAGAAGATACATGCACTTGGACAATCCCTCAATATTTCCATTACATCCTCTCTTCAAAACTCGCCACTCTCCATAATGAGGACTTTTCAGGGGTCAAATCATGTCCTAGGGGCACTATTGCATGCCTACTTGACCCCTACCACTATGGTATAGACCCTAGAGGGTTTATTTTTGCATCCCAACCAAGAAAATTGACCAACAACCCTCTTTAAAGACCCATTTAAGGATCTATCCGAATTTCAAATTGAATAATGGTTTCTAAACCTTATCCCCCAATTTACAACTCACTTGATAAACAAATAAATACTCTCTCAAATCCACAATAAATTATCCCTTTAATATCAACCCTCACCACTTCAACATGTTAACTTTATTTCTTTCTAAGCTCTAAAAAGGGGGTCAAATTTATACCCTCAAGAAGAGTCTTTTCATTTTCTCTCAATGGTTCACCCTTCCCATGCTAACACCATTACCTTCCTGCACAATACCAACACAATCATAAGTAACAATTTGATCACATAAGTTTGTTAACTAAATATTTTATACTTTAGCTATATAATAATCCATTTAAAATTTCAATTAGCTTTTCACAATATATGAGTGCATTCCACCTTCATGGTAGTGACAATAAACAAAATGTCAAAATTAAATGCAAGAATATCACCAAAAGATCACCTTATTTATCATCCATAATATCTCTAATCATCGATTCAAGAAAGGAATATAACAATTTAGGATTGTATTAAGTACCTACGAGGCGGGGTCTTACAGAAAAAAACTTTAACCCCTCAAGTGGCAAGATTAATATATTATTTTATATTTTTCAATAATTATAAAAAAGTGTCAAGATAAGTGTATATATATATAATGAAAAGTAAGTAGTGGCTAACTAATTAGATATTGGTGAACTTAAGTGGTAGTGGATCAACCTCAATAAAAATAGGGTCATTGCCACCCTTCTATTTTAACAAGAACTACACTTAAAATGTGTATTGTGTCTCATAAAAAAAAGTGTGGTGCAAAGGTGGCAAAATTTAGTTTCATCTTTGAATTAACAAACATAAATTTTAACCATTGCATAATGCCTTCTATTTTATAAACATGTTTCGTGATCTTTTTTAATTGCTTATTTATTTGTTAGAACATTTGAGTATTGCAAGGAGAATGCATATTCATTAATGTATCATTTAG
>VDFB02079910.1:0-47770 GCA_007258455.2 Sequoia sempervirens | reverse complement strand
TACTCTTGGGTGGACTCAAGATTTTGGTCAGAAACCCTTCACCTTCTTCAACTTCACGCTTTGATCATCTTATTCATTCTTTTTGTTCCCTTAGTCTTAGGGACCTTCTAATCTTTTGATCTAGTGATTCATGACTACTTTGTATTTGTTTCCCATCTTTATTCAAGTTTAAGGGTATTTATTCTTTAGAGTGTGTCGGGTCACACTATTTTTCTTCCCTTTGATTCTATTCTTCCTATCATTGTGTATTTATTGCTAACGTTGTTCTCATTCCTTCTCCTCACAAAGGTCTTATAAGATGATAAGGTGTCGAGCAAGTAGTCTTGGTAATCAGTTCAAACAATTATCTACTTCATCGTTCACTTGCAAATTATCCCTAATCTCATCTTGAGGGATTTGCGTCATGATGAATTCCCTTCAGACATGCTCCACCATAAATATATCTCACAAATTTACAAGATCTTGCATGATTTGATCTTCTCTTTCTTTGTTTGATTCTACAGGTTCTTCTATTGGCTTTCCCATTTAGTTTTCCATTTTCCTAGCTTCCATATTTAACCAGAGTTCTTATAGGAAATGATGCAAAATGTTTACTATCAACTCTACTTGAAGGATTATAGTTTAGAGAAAATAATAAATTATATATGAAACAATTCATAACAACAATTCAAAAAGATATTTCTCTTCATTCATAAATATTTACAAAATGTTCAGGATATTAATGCCTACAATCCCTGATCATGTGTATAATTATAATATTTATAGGACGACTAATGGAGCTGTTGAAAACTACCAACCGCTAGCCACTAGCCATATTAACAATTAGGGAACTACTTGCTGATTACAACAAAACTAATGTGATTATTTATTGACTACATAAACCATTTTATTATTATTATTTTCTTATAATATATGCATTATCTTCATTTATCTTGTATGTTCCTTATGTATTAGAACACTTTGGATCCATTCCAATAGGATCATAAACATGGATACGTAAAAGAGGATTAAATAATCTCATTGGGTGAATATTAAGAATTCCTTCCTCTAGGATCATGATTTTGCATGTATTGAATAACATTCTTACTATGCAAAAGGCCTATTAAAATTATTATTGGGAACTCTATTGTGAGACTTAATGAGTGATGAGGAAGATATAGTAGTTTGATCATCAATGGCTTGGTCACCATTCTCAAATGATTTGTATGGGTATTCAAAGATATGAAAACAAAGTTCTTAATTTATTTTTATATTATGTGTTTATTCATGTTAGAAAATATGTCAAATGTATGAGGCATCATGATAATTATGCATACTATGGTCACACAAAATGCAATGCATGTGATGAGAAGTTATATAATTTTTTATAATAAAATTATTATTGACCTATAAAAATAATATATATTTAGAAAGTATGGATGAATCCATAACACATCTTAAAAAATGACCACTCGAGGTTTACATATTAGATTCATATGAATACAAACTCTAGGGAAAGATTAAGTAAAGTAATCTATGAGAGTATATGTGATAAATAATTGGTATGATGTTTAATAAAAATCAAGTGAGACAAATTGTGCTCTTCAATTCAATTATCTCTAAATTTATTCAATAGGAATATATTATCACATATATGTTCAAACTATAAAGATACAAATATATAACATGTACATGAACATAGCCATTTTCACTAAATGCATCTAGCATAAGTTATTTAATAATGTGTGCATTAGAAATAATATCAACAAATTTATCATAAAACTACGAATCTTCATCAATAACATCCTTGAGGCTATCATGAGTTGCTTGAAAAATACGTCATCATTAATTGGTGGTATAACACCATGCGAGGGTAAATACATAATTTAGGACCTTCTCAATAAAAATATCATGAAAAAAAGAAAAATATTCAATAATAAATCACCATCACTTGTCATATAATAAGCATAATTTTCATGAATCTCACGAATTGGTGAATTTAAATCATCTAAAGGAGAAAGAAAAATAATGGCAAGATCCTAAATTAAATACATAACCATATAATGCATTCATGTGGAAAACACACCATCGTTTTTATAGTAAAAAGTTGTTAAAGATAAACAAATGAAATTTACAAGACTATAGAAACACATTGGAATTCTTGATATATAAATATAATCGATAACAATTTATAAAAATAATAAAATTCAAAAAATTATAAATGTAAAAGAAAAAGAATAAAAACTTGTGTATTGTTAAATCTTGTAAATTCACCATAAAAAAAATAAAACATCCTATAATTATCTAAATCTAATCTACTAATAAAATAAAACACCCTATAATTATCTAAATCTAATCTAATAATAAAATAAAACAACAAATATAATTTAAAAAACCATAACAATAAAATAATTTTACACAAGACAAAACAATTTAAATACTAAAACACTAATAGGAGAGAGGACCCACTAGTTGAGCACCCTAACTTCGCACTTCTCAAAATCCTATGTGGAAATTTCAAATCAATCCCAATTTTTTTACAACTTACTTGGCATGTCCCTTGCTTATAACTAAGGTTTCAGGGCCACATCATAAAATATGATGCCACATCATGTTTTTTGTCAAGGTGTCCAAAAGATACCAAAGAGAAGTGAGACCAATACTTGTGCATCTACATCATGTTTTATTGGGCGCTAATGTGGCATCACATGATTTGTTGCTTTTTAGATCTAAGGAATACATTTCATTTAACTATGGGTACTCATCCTCAACACTAACAACTTTAAAGTCACAACTATTGGACCAATATTGTTAAAAATGTTGGGCATTATATAAACAAATGTTATCACAACTATTGGAACATGCTCAAGTAGTGGGTCCTTTCCCCTAATGAAATGAACAAAAGTAAATGCAAATAAATAAAAAGACTCTCAAGACAAAAATATGATTTCTTTGTTGAGTAATTCACTTTGTGACAAGGGAACGGTGGACACAGAATGAGACTTTGTTATGGAGTGCTCAATGTATAAAGATATCCGAGTCAGTTATGAGGACACCTAACAAGTTGATAAGTTAAGTACCTTGTTTGAGGATACAAGGTTGGACAAAATTGCAAACTACATAATCAAAATCCACTATAGAAGCCCTGATCTCAAACGAAAAATCATAAATTGCTTAGGATCTTTTTCTTCATTGTGGCCCTCTGTGGTACAAAAGAGCTGATCTCGAATGAAAATCATAAATTTCTTATGATCTTTTTCTTCACTAGTGACCCTGTTCAAATCCCATAGACTTCTGACCTCGTAGATATTATTAAAATATTTCATTTCATTTCATTTTTATTATGCTGAGAGGTGTTCTACAGTCACACAAGAGTTTAAGAACCTGTGTACATAAAAAAGAATGCAAACGTAACTGATGGAAGTGGATGCAAGTAGTGGGTAGTTGAACAGTCGAAGAGTCACCGTCGATAGTGGAGGAGCGGAAGAGGAAGAGTAACCGATGGACATTGAAGGGTCTGCCAATGGTACGATAAAGCTAGCATCTAAACCATTTCAAATATCGTGGGTGGCAGTGTGGCACCTGTTATGCAAATGGCGTTATATATGGTTTTTGATTTTGAAAATACATATTTTCATCTACTCTGGAAGATAACTTTCCATCCATACTACTTGCCGATAGCAATCTATGCAGGTTTGGCTTTATTTTGTCAGTTTCAATTAGATTTACTTTAAAACTGGTTAAATCATGTTTTAACTTTCAGTTTGTGTTCAAGGTTTTCTGGATGAGCAATTTACACAGCCGCAGCGACAAGAGCAATCTAGACTTTGTGAGCGAAGTTGTGGCTTTGTTCTTTGGCGATTCTGACAGATTGCTCGATAACCTAGGAAAAGATCTGTATGTCCATTCAAGACTCCTCTCCAGTCAAGACTCCTCTATTCTGTTTTACTTGCATATCATTCTTTGAAGCTAGCTAAGAAGTATTATGTTGTAGCGATTGACTTCACTAGCCAAAGGAATGCAGGAGCTCTCTTGCAGCATCTGCTAGACAATATCCTCGGTAAGCAACGATTCTCAATATTTGTTCATATTTTGAAATTCATGCCATTTTGAACTGTCCATATGCTTTGTGCATGCTTCCATATTTGAAAAAAGAGAAGATACACGTTATTAGTCCTGGCAGCATGAGCAGAAGCTAAAACAAAGAATAGAAAGATAGAAACAGTGTGTGGAGTGTGGGTTGTTATTTCACTTTGGAGATATTCAGAGCTAAGATAGAAATTAATAGGGGAAATTTAATAATTTATATTTACTACTTTGAATTTTAATAGGGGAATCTATAAAACATTTCTTTAGAAATTTTGACATATGAGATACATCATAAAACATTTCTTTGGAAATCTCGACATATGATACATTTATGTTTGGTCTGCAGGGCTACAGAGTGCAGACGAAATTATTTCACTCAGGGGACAATTCGTGGAGAGGAGACGCGACTCGGGCTTGGACAAAAGGAACAAAAACCCTCGGTTCTTCTATCTGGAAAAAGCTTCTATAAACACATAAATAATATCCATTACAAACACAGTTCCATACATATAGATAGAATCAAAAATGTTTTTTGCAAACACCATATTTACAATATTTTAATCATTATAACAATTTTTCACTGTTTATTTTGAAATATATTTATTCTTTTAAAGTCAATCTGCAAATGTATCAATTGATATTCTCATCTTTTATATTTAACGTGTCTACTTCAGAAATGTGCAAAAAAATGAAATAGATGATATTATCTTTTCAAACAATTTGTAATTGTGTAGGTGGTTTTTTTATCATCTTTGAATATTTTTCAATGTTCTTATGAATTTTAAAAAGGTTGAAAACTAGCTTTAAATTTTAAAAATTAAGTACAAAACAAATATTCTAAAATCCATAGAACATAAACAGAAGTTTCTAAAATTTAAAAAAAAAAGTATAAAACAAATATTCTAAAATTCATAAGAACATAAAAAGAAATTTCAAAAATATAAAAAATTAAGTATAAAATAAAATAAAAAATTCTAAAATTCATAAGAACATAAAGAGAAGTTTCTAAAATTAAAAAAATTAAGTATAAAATAAATATTCTATATTTTTTAAAAAATATTCTAAAATCTGTAAAAACATAAAAAGAAGTTTCTAAAATTTAAAAAATTAAGTATAAAACAAAAAATTAAAGAGATTTGATGAAACAAAAAAAAATCAAAACAAAGAGATTTGATAAAACAAAAAAAATCAAAAGAAAGAGATTTGATCAAACAAAAAAATCAAAACAAAGAGATTTGATCAAACAAAAAAATCTGATACAAAAAACAAAATCAAAATCAAAGATATTTGATGAAATAACAAAAAACAAAATCAAAATCAAAGATATTTGATCATAAAAAGAAATCAAAGATAAATCACAAAGATTTGAAAATGTTTAGTATAAATAAATTAAAAAATCAAATAAATAAATTGAAGGTTAAAAAATACGTTAGGTTCAAGTATAGGGTTTCAACTACGATTTTTTTTTTTAAAAAAAAAGGGGTAAAAACTTTATTGATAATCATAGAAGAGCACTACAACGAAGCAAAGGGCCTAAACCCCAGGAAAGCAAAAAGCAACAAAGCAAAGCAAGAAACAACATCATCCATCACCAATCCCATTGCCATCCTCTGCAATAATCTTGTTCAATTCATGGCAAGATCATGGGAAATCTAATCCCACCCCTCAATCCTCCAGCCATCAAGATGCGTCGAGGCCCATTTCGCCAAGCAATCTGCAACTTTATTCCACTCCCTCGGAATATGGACAAACGAAACCTCCTCCATCAAGGAGCTAATCTGCAGAATTTGTTGCACCATCCTAGCCAACTGTCAACTAACATCAGCCACCTTTCGATCTTTAAGCAAATTAACCAAAACCTATGAATCAGACTCACATATAACTTTCCTCCACCCCAAAGCATAAGCCCGTTCAAGGGCGGAGAATATCGCCAGACCTTCCATAAGGTTAACGGTCTTTGTCCCCTCGTAAGAAGAGAAGAAGAAGACCACTGAGCCTGTGGAATCTCTACCAACACCACCAATTCCAGCAGGCCTAGGATTTCCTTTTGAGGAACCATCAGTATTAATCTTCAAAATTCCAGCAGGAGGGGGAAGCCATTTACCCACTCTCATAACTTTCATTTTTGCTTGCCTTCCTCTTCGGACACAATCCGATGCCAAAGACAACACTTGAAGTCCCAATCTCTCCAACTTCTCAACATCCCCTTTCTCTAAGGGAAAATCAACCTCACACTTTGCTTCCACAGTCTCCCGAACCATACCCATAATTCTCTGCCAAACTTGTTGAATAATCAACTTTTCACCACAGAAGATTCTACGATTCCGCTCCAGCCAAATCTGCCAAAGAAGGAATGTAGGCCCCACATGCCACACGTCCTGAAGGAAAGATGCGGTAGTAGGAGGTCTGCCAAGACTACGCCAGAAATCAACTAGAGAGGAAGCATGGGCACAAGGAACTCTCCAAACTTCCCACCACAAGTGCCATAACCTCAGAGCAAAGGGCAACGAAAAAACAAGTGTGCAGAATCCTCCTCTCCATCCCCACACAAAACACACATGGAAGGTCCCTGAAATCCCCTCTTTTGAATATTATCCCAGGTCAAACACTTATTCTAGGCCAAAGTCCAAATGAAGCAATTACACTTTGGCCAGGAAAACTTGTTCCAAACATTCTTCCACCAACGAACCTCCACCCCATCCAGCTTGTGAGATAACAACACCTGATAACCAGAGGAAACAGTATAAACACCCTTAGGGTTCAAAGACCAAGATAAAACATCTCCACCTGGAAGGGAGCTACAGGTCCTGCTAGAGAGGATGCTTTTCAATTCCGCACATTCCTTCTCCATACCAACCACAGGCCACTCCTCAGGATTTTTCCATCTAGCCGTCATTAACTGTCCTTGAGAAGAAACAGACTTAAAGTCTCTCACCTTGTCCCACCCAGCTGCAAGGAATCTTTGACAAAGGGGCAAGAGGTTAGGAAACTGAGAAACAATGGGAGGAAAACCATCCCAAGCATCCAACCAAAATTGAGCCTCAAACCCACTTTTGCAGATCCAGAATAAGCCTTCCTTAACAAGAGCAGCCCCCTTCTTAAGCGTACTCCAAATAACCGATCCTTTCCCCACTAAGGGATAGCGAGGAATATCCATCTGAGGGATCCCCAGAAAATATTTATGAAGTAAAATCTTGGCCTAGGTCTGATCTTGCTCCACACACCACCTCTAGTATAGCTTGACAGCAAGCGCCACCCCAGACAGAGATGACTGCCTTAAACCAAGACCGCCATATTGCCTCGGACTACAAACAAGCTCCCATTTAACCAAGCTCCATTTGGATGACGATAAGTTACTTGCCCATAAAAATTATCTAGATACAGCATCAAGTTCTTGAAGAAAACCAACTGGGGCCACTTGGAGCATACATCTGTAAATGGGAAGAGCTTGAACCACATATTTGATCAGCTGAACACGACCAGCAAAGGATAACCATCGATGGGTCCAATGATTAACCTTCATCCAAAACTTTTCCAGAATATTCTGCCATGAATCCCTAGACATCCTTTTGTCAAAGATAGGAATTCCAAGATAGATCAAAGGGAGGGATCCAAACTGAAACCTTAAAATATTGGCAATCCTCCTTTGAATCGGATCAGGAGTATTGAAGAAGAAGATGGAGGATTTACCTTCATTTATCATTTGACTAGAGGCGGTCAGATAAACATCCAACATAGCACGCAAGTTTGTAGCCTCCCTGATTATAGCCATACCCATCAAAGCAGTATCATCCACAAACTATAAATGAGACTGTAGGGGAATATTACCACCCCAATGCCATCCCTGAATGATACCCCTCTCCACATTCCTTCTCAACAACCAACCCAAACCTTCAACAAAGAGCAAAAACAAGTACAGAGATAATGGATCACCTTGACGCAGTCCCCGAGAGGCACCAAAAAGCTCTGAGGGTTCACCATTAATTAAAATAGAGAAGGAAACAGAAGTCACGCAACTCTTGACCCATCGAATCCAATCATCCCTAAACCCAAAAGCACCAAGGATCTTCCAAAGGAAGGACCATCGAACTCTGTCATAAGCCTTTGCCATGTCCAACTTGATGAACATAGCCTTATCAGTGGAGTTAGCCATAGAATGAATGGACTCTGTAGCAATGACCACCCCATCCAGAATTTTCCTTCCCGCAACAAAGCCACTTTGCTCCTTGGAAATTAACACTCTAAGCCAAATTTTCAGCCTATCAGCAATTACTTTAGAGATAATTTTGTAAATCACATTGTAAAGAGAGATGGGTCTAAATTGGCTTAACTTGATTGCTCCATCAGATTTAGGGATGAGAGCAAGGAAGGTGGAATTCAAAGCTCGTAACATCTGCTTGTTTGCCTGAGATTCCTGGACAACAGCCAATAAATCAAGCTTAATAATATCCCAGAATTCTTGAAAGAACTCCACCGGAAAGCCATGAGGGCTTGGAGCTTTCCCTCTCTTCATCTGGAACACTGTTCTTTCAAGCTCTTCGATTGAAATATCCCTCATGAGACATTCATTCATCTCCATAGTAACTAGAGAAGGGATACAAGATAGAACTTGAGCCTCCTCCATGGAAGCCCCCTGTGAGTCCTCCCTAAATAAGGTAGCAAAGTACTGCATGGCTTCACAAGAAATATCCTTGAAAGAGGATAGATGCTCGCCAGTGTCATTCACCAGAATAGAAATTAAATTCCCATGTCGCTTGGCTTTGACCGAATTGAAGAAGAAGGCCGTATTTTTATCTCCCTCCTGAAGCCATTCAACCCTTGCCTTCTGTTTCCAATATATTTCCTCCCTCAGCTCACACTCCTCCAGCACTTTCCATGCCCTGGCCTCCTCTTGAAGTAAATAGGCAGTCACACCTTCCTCCCTGATCACTCTTGTTATGCTATCCAACTCCACCTGGGCAGCAGCCTTAGCATGGAAAATGTTCCCAAAGCACTGTCGATTCCAGCGTTTCAGCTGGTATTTAACAAATTGGAGAAGCTTAGCAAAGGTATACATTGCCGTACCATAAGCGGGTCTACCCTCTTTCCACCATTTAGCCACATAGTCATGAAGAGAGGGTTCACGCAGCCACATAATCTGGAACTTAAAAGGGGGTGACCGAGGCCCACTAACTGAAGAAACTACAAGCTTTATAGGCCAATGGTCAGACCCCCTCCAATCCAAAATTTCAGAGCTAGAAGACCATAATCCACCAACCCAGTAACAAGAAACCAAGAACCGGTCAAGTCTTTCAGAGATGCAATTATTCCCAATCCTTCGATTGTTCCAGGTGAATAAACCATTATTAGGCTTGACATCAACAAGATTCAAAGCAGAGATATTATCCTGAAGAAGCATCGCAGAAGGCTCCAACCTAGCAATACCCCCCCGCTTTTCAGCTAGCTCACAAATAGCATTAAAGTCCCCAGCCATAATCCAAGGATGAAAAGGCACCATGCTCCGAACAAATCTAATATGAGACCATAGAATTTGTTTACCTTGAAACTCGATAGGCGCATAGATATTAGAGAGGAGGATAGACTCCCCGGTCTTAAAACAGGAAGCGATCATCGAGATAGAGAACTTGCTGGCCATCCACCAGAGAGGGCGGATCCTCCGAGGATTCCAAAGGCAAGCCAATCCACCCACAGACCCTTGAGCACCAACACACTGACATTCGCCACTGCCCCACAGCTTAGGGGATAAACCAAGCATGCACTCCACAGAAACCTTAGTCTCCTGCAGGAACAAAACATCAGGAGATTGACTTCTAACCAACTCACGAACAACCTTTTGTCTAGGGCCGCTGTTTAGGCCCCTTACATTCCATGAGAGAACAATCATTTCAAAGAGCTCGAGAAGTGTGAATCCAGAGTCTTAACCGACCCTGACTCCACCAAAGTTTCCCCAGCTAACTTAATTTTTTCCATATCCTTCTTCCTGCCAAGCTTTGAGGATTTCTCCCCCAACCCTTTTTTGATATCCTTTTGATGAAGACCCAAAGGAGAAGGAGAAGACCTGTTATTCCTCACTACATCTGCTCCTGTATGCAAAGCCACAATAGGACCATCTCCCCCATCCTTCTTCATTTCCATAGTAGGAGTCGTCTCCACTTGGGCATCCATTTGAAGATCGGTCACCATTTGCAAAGCTCCAGTAACTTGTGCATCCTGAGTATCCCCAAACAGAGAACCCTCCTGCCCAGAACACACAATACCTTGATCCAAATTCACCAACCCCGGGTTCACTTCTTGCTGACCCAGATCATCCAAAACCTCAAATCTATTAAAAGAGTCTTCATCTTGTCTTTCCTTCCAGGTCCTCTTTTGGCCTCGATTTCTATTACGATTCTTCATAGGGGTGAAGCCATCAGAACCATCACCATCCCCAGGAATGGGGTTCTTTCCCTTATCCTCCCTAGGTGGGTTACAGGGAGGCTGAGAAATAGGAGTCTCTCCAGGCCTAGCCCTTGGACATCTTCATTGCAAGTGACCATATTCATGGCATATACGACATCGGAAAGGAAGAGTTTCATAGTCCAATGACTGTACCCAAGAGTAAGGACCCACAGACATATCCAAAGAATCTGGTAATGGTTTACTAAGATCAATTTCCACACAAATGCAAGCAAAATTGATTACCTTTTTAAACTGAGTCTGCAGCGAGGAACCAACCGGCTTCCCAAGCATCGACCCAACAGATGCAAAACATCATCCCTCCAGCATTCTACAGGAAACCCTGGGAGTCGAACCCACATCGGGACACGAGTTGGAAGCTCCCTAGCAGGGTTAAAACCAGCATGCCACGGTTTAAGAAACAGACCAACCTGATTATAGAAATAAGGGCCTCCTTCGAAGACCTTATTTCTATCCACCATGCAATCAAAGGTAACCATGAAATAATTATTTGCCAAAAGTTTTATATCCATCTCACCCTCCGGCATCCAAGTCCGTCGAGCCCAGGATTCCAAAAATTGCAATGATATCCTCATACCCAAAAACTTACAGTAAAAAGAGTGCCTTGAATAATATTCAACATCTTCCGCAACCATTTTCAAAGGAATAACTAGTTTCGGCCTCTCCTTGCAATGTTCCAGGCAACCATTAATCTTCGTGATCCGAGCTCCACTAGACGAGCCCACTCCATCTAGCCCCGCTTCTGGCATGAACAAATTGTTATTGAAGACTTTTGAAGCGTGTTGAGGAGAATTCACACTAAGCGCTGAACGGAAATCCATTAGAGGGTTTTCACTTGAGGTCTCCCCGGAAGACATAATATCTAACTTATATCGGGCATGCAAAGCCTTCGAGAAATAAAAATCAAAAACAAGGGTTTGAAAGCCCCACCCACAGCTCACCATGATCCACTGACCAAAGAACAAGATACACTACTGAAGGGAGATCCCACACAGACCAGGCACCAAAGGCGCGCCCCTATCTGAACACCCGTGGCTCCCAGTGACACCCCACACTTTGGTCGGTGCCAAGGAACAGCCCGCACATAGGAACAGAAGGAAAGAAACCACTGCAGTGGCCACACACAACACCACACCCCTAAATGCAGCCAATAAACCCCCCTCCCAGTGCATATTCAAACCAGAACAAGAAACGAGCATGGGCACGGATGCCCTAGCCCGGCAGGTTGCAGACGCACGCCATCAGTCTATCTTAACACCCCCTACTCATTTCAACTATGATTCAATTAGTGTTTTTTTTTTTTAGACTGCAGGAATCGGGTAGCACGACCCCCTATAAACTGCAGTGCGCTTGGTAAACTTTTTAACGTGACCGGCGGAGCTGGCGCGACACGCCCTTCGGTACCACGGGGCGGGGGAGACTAGAACTCGTGACCAGCAGAGCCGCAACGGAATTACTTAGCCAACCGAGCTAGGGCCCCCGCCCTATGATTCAATTAGTGTTATGACTAAGGTTAAAAAGTGTTATTGTTGAGTTAGAGTTTAACTATGGTAAGTCTTATTAAGGTTCAATTAGGGTTATTATTAGGGTTTAGGGTTTAATTAAGGTTGAATTAGGGTTACAACTAGGATTTAATTAGGGTTATACCGAGGGTTATAAAGTGTTATTGCTCCATTAGATTTTAACTATGGTAAGTGTTAGGATTCAATTACGAATAGGGTTCAATTAAGGTTAGGGTTCAAATAAGGTTAGGATTATTGTTAGGGTTAGGGTTCAATTAGGCTTAGAGTTAGGTTAAGGGTTAGGACTAGGATTAGTCTTAGGCTTAAGGTTCAATTAGGGTAGGATTCTATTATAAATCTTCGGGTTAGGGTTACAATTGAGTTTCAAATAGGGTTATGATCAAGGGTAGGTGTAAGATTCATATTTGATGTCATATTTGTTGATATGAACAATATTGAGAAAAATGTTGAGAGATATAAGTAGGGTTCAATTTGTGTAAGGTTAGTGTTAGGTTTATGATCAAGGTTAGGTGTAAGATTCATATTTGATGTCATATTTGATGATATGAACAATATTGAGAAAAACACAGAGAGATATAAATAAGGTTCAATTAGTGTAAGGTTAGTGTTAGGGTTATGATCAAGGTTAGGTGTAAGATTCATATTTGATGTCATATTTGTTGATATGAACAATATTGAGAAAAACATAGAGATATAAATAAGGTTCAATTAGTGTAAGGTTAGGTTAGGGTTATGATCAAGGTTAGGGTTCAATTAGGGTTAGACATAATTAGGGTTAGCATTAGGGTTAATGTTAGGTTAGGGTAAGGGTTCAAGTAGGGTTAGATTTTAGTTAAGATTAGGGTTCAATTCATAATATAGTTAAAATTAAGGCAACTATTATATTTAGGGTTAGTGTTAAAATTAAAACAATGAGTAGAGTGAGAATTATGGTTAGGATTCAAATTAAAATTAGGGTTAGGGTTAGGGTTAGAATAAAGATAAAGTTTAGGGTTAGAATTCAATTACAGTTAGGGTTAGAGTTGGGGATTGAATAATGTTAGGGTTAAGCTTTAATTATGGTTAAGATTCAATTATTGTTAGGATTCAATTGATGTTCATTTAGGGTTAAGGTTCTAACATAAATTTTGGGGTTAGGGTTAGGGTTGGGGTTACAAATAAACTATGATTTAATTACTAGAGTTATAACACTCAATTAGAATTTAATTACTAGAGTTATAATTAGGGTACATTAGCATTTAATTAGGGATAGAAATCAATTAAAATTAGGGAGAGGATTAGAGTTCAATTAGGGTTACAATTAGGATTAAGATTATGGTTAAATTAGATATAGGGTTAGGGTTAAGGTTAGATATAGAATTAGGATTAGGGTTAAAGTTCAATTACGATTATGATTAGGGTTAGGGTTAGGATTAAGGTTAGGGTTAAGATCCAATTAGGGTTACAATTATAGTTAGGGTTAGAGCTTTTACAATTATGCTTAGGGCTAGGGTTAGGGATGGAGTTATAGTTAGGGTTTAATTAGGGATAAGATTACAATTATTATGACTCAGTTAGGGTTAGAGTTAGGGCTCAGTTATGAAAAGGGTAAGTGATAAGGTTTAATTAGGGTTGGGATTCAAAAAGGGTTCGGGTTAGGGCTAGGGATAAACCTAATAATTGTAATATCCTAAACAAATAAAATATTCAATTAGAGATCAAGGTAATTGTAACCTTTATTTAACCACAATCACCCTAACCCTAACTCCAAACTTCATCTTAGAACTCTAATTGAATTGTAACCCTTATTAAATCCTAAACCCTAACCCTAACCCTAACCATAATCCTAACCTAATTAAACCCTAACCCAAATTCTAATCCTAACCCTAACCCTAATCCTAATCCTAACCCTAAACCTAACCCTAAACAAAATTAATAAACCTAACCTTAATCCTAACCCTAACCCTAACACTAACCTTAACCCTAACCCCAATCCTAATCGCAATCCTAATCCTAATCCTAATCCTAACCCTAACCCTAACCCTACCCCTAACCCTAATGAAACCCTAACCCTAAACCTAATCCTAACCTAATTAAACCCTAACCCTTATCCTAACCCTAACCCTATTCCTAATACTAACCCTAATCCTAATACTAACCCTAACTCTATTGCTAATACTAACCCTAATCCTAATACTAACCCTGACCCTAACTCTAACCCTATCCCTATTCCTAATACTAACCTTAATCCTAATACTAACCCTAACCCTAAACAAAATTAATAAACCTAACCCTAACCCTGACCCTAACCTTGACCCTAATCCTAATCCTAACCCTAACGCTAACCCTAACCCTAACCCTAACCCTAACATGAATCCTAATCTTGACCCCAATCCTAGCCCTAACCCTAACCCTAACCCTAATCCTAATCCTAACCCTAATCCTAATCCTAATCCTAACCCTAACCCTAACCCTAATCCTAACCTAATTAAACCCTAACCCTAATCTTGACCCTAATCCTAACCCTGACCCTAAAACTAACCCTAAACAAAATTAATAAACCTAACCCTAACCCTAACCCTAACCCTAACCCTAACCTTAATTCTAACCCTAATCTTGACCCTAACCCTAATCCTAACCCTAATACTAACTCTAACCCTAAACCTAATCCTAACCTTACCTAATTAAACTCTAACCCTAATCCTAACCCTAACTCTAATCCTAATCCTAATCCTAACCCTAATCCTAATCCTAACCCTAACCCTAATTCTAACCCTAACCCTAAACAAAATTAAAAAACCTAAACCTAACCCTAACCCTAATCGTAAACAAAATCAATAAACCTAACCCTAACCATACCCATAACCTTGTCGTTAGTTCCCTAATTCTATATCTAAACCCTAATCCTAATTAGGGTTACAATTATAGTTAGGGTTAAAGTTTTTACAATTATGATTAGGGCTAGGGTTAGGGTTGGAGTTATAGTTAGGATTTAATTAGGGATAATATTACAATTATTATGACTCAGTTAGGGTTAGAGTTAGGGCTCAGTGAGGATAAGGGTAAGTGATAGGGTTTAATTGTTGGGATTCAAAAAGGGTTGGGGTTAGGGTTAGGGTATAATAAATCTAATAATTGTAATATCCTGAACAAATAAAATATTCAATTAGGGATCAAGGTGATTGTAACCTTTATTTAATCATAATCACCCTAACCCCAACTCCAAAATTCATTTTAGAACTCTAATTGAATTGTAACCCTTACTAAATCCTAAACCCTAACCCTAACCCTAACCTAATTAAATCCTAATCCTAACCCTAACCCTAACTCTAACCTTAATCCTAACACTAAACAAAATTAATAAACTGAACCCTAACCCTAACCCTAATCCTAATCCTAACCCTAACCCTAACCCTAACCCTAATCCTAATGAAACCCTAACCCTAAACCTAATCCTAATCCTAAACTAATTAAACCTGTTAATCCTAACCCTAACCCTAATCCTAATCCTAACCCTAAACAAAAATAATAAACCTAACCCTAACCTTCACCTTGATCCTAAAGCTAATTCTAACCCTAACCCTCATCCTAACCCTAATCCTAATCTTGACCCTAATCCTAGCCCTAACGCTAATCCTAATTCTAATCCGAACCCTAACCCTAACCCTAATCCTAGCCCTAACCCTAATCCTAATCATGACTCTAATCCTAACCCTAACCCTAAACAAAATTAATAAACCTAACCCTAACCTTAATCCTAATCCTAGCTTTAATGCTAACCCTAACCCTTACCTTAACCCTAATCCTAATCCTGCTCCTAATCTTAATCATGGCCTAATTAAACCCTAACCCTAATCCTATTCCTAATCCTAACCCTAATCCTAATCCTAAACCTAATCCTAACCCTAACCCTAAACAAAATTAATAAACCTGACCCTAACCCTAACCCTAAACTTAATGTTAACCCTAACCTAATTAAACCCTAACCCTAATCCTAACCCGAACCCTATTCCTAAACCTAACCCTAATCCTAATCCTAACCCTAAATAAAATTAATAAACCTAACCCTAACCCTAACCCTAAACAAAATCAATAAACCTAACCCTAACCATACACATAATTGTGTCATTAGTTCCCTAATTCTATCTCTAACCCTAACCCTAACCCTAACCCTAAGTCTAAGCCTAACCCTCATCCTGACCCTAACCCTAACCCTTATCTTATCTCTTACCCTAATACTAACCCCAACCCTAAACCTAATCCTAACCCTAATCATATTAGAATATTTTAATTATTATAATAATTTTATAATAAAATAATTTATTTAAAATATTACATGTTGCTGCGACTGCTACTAGCATATATATATATATTATTTAATATATTATAAAAATTTGATTAAAAAATAGGCGCCTCGAAAAGGATATCTCTCAGTGTATTTTATATATATATTAAATAAATATATATATATATATATATATATATATATATATATATATATGCTAGTTTTCTATAATAGAATGACGATTCAAAGACTTACTTTTGAGCAGGGCTTTCGGAGGGTGAAGATGCTATTTCATTTCATTTTTATTTTCTATAATAGAATGACGATTCAAAGACTTACTTTTGAGCAGGTGAAGATGCTATTTCATTTCATTTCATTTTTATTTCCTGTAGGTAATAGAATGACGATTCAATTACTTTGTAGCAGGGCTTTCACAGGGTGAAGATGCTTGTGAACGCGCTTTCGTCTTTAAAGCACATCTATCTATTCTACACGTTTGCTCTACCTAACCTTTTATTGAGACCCCACTTCTCTTTCTTTTCATTTTAACACGGTACACCTAACCGCCCTTTCGCGTGGTTTTGTGGGCAAAGTCAATGAAATAGACAAAAAGATGCTTCTCAACTTTTTCCCTGCACTTTCCCCAACAGGTATCCACTCATTCTCTGTACGCATTTTCCTCGCTACTTTCTTCTTTGTTTCCATACAACACCGTGTTCGCTGCATCATACCACGGCCATCAGATTAGCCTTTTGTTTTTCGAGCATTTCTGCATTAACCCAGAAATATCTGTTTTCCTGGTTTCTGTTCGCCTCAATTTATAGCAAACCCTCAGCTTACCCTTTCAAGCATTTCAAATACCAAGTCGCTTTTATCAGCATTCTTCTTTGTTTCTATTTGTATCTGATGGCATCCTCTTCTAACCCCACGGGATCTGCTTTTGATGGCCTAATCGCCACATCTGCTGCTGAATCCTCATCCGGAATGAAATATCTGCCCTATGATGTCTTTATAAATCATCATGGAGGAGATGTTAAACATACGGTGGCTAACACTATCCACGAGAAGTTAGATGCTACTGGACTGAGGGTTTTTTTGGACAAAAATGAGCTGAAGCATGGGGATTTTTTTCCTGAAGCTTTAGAAGAAGCAATGAAAAGTTCTTCACTTCACATAGCCATTTTCTCTAAGAATTATGCACAATCCCCTTGGTGTTTGGCTGAGCTGGCATTCATGCTGCAAACCGGCGTCAAATTTATCCCCGTTTTCTATCATGTTGAGCCCTTTATTTTAAGATGGGCGATTGAAGGAAAAGGAATTTATGCAGAAGCCTTCAGCAAGTATGAAATGAAGGGCAGGTACAGCTCAAATACTGTTTCTCTATATTGTCTGTAGGATGCCTGTTTGAACGTAAATCTTAATTAATTAAAATAAACATATGTATTATTATCAAATATTCACAATTATTATTATTTTCTCCTTTTTATTTGTCATTTATCAGAGTTGAGTTAAGTTTGTTCTATTGTGCTTGCATGCTGTTCCACCTGAGCAGATACACCTCGGAAAAGCTTCAAAGCTGGAGGTTGGCACTCCATAAAGCTTCCTTGTACAATGGCGAGATCATTAATGATCAGGGGTAAGTACAAAATAATCTCTTTACAATAGCCATATTTATATCTTTCTCCAAATGTTTGGTAAATTGTGGAGTATGATCTTATGATTGAGGACATCTATTACATCATCAATAGAAATTTAGAAACCTCATTACCTAAGTCATTTCTCTATGAATGGATGGTGATATGATTTGAATGATGATTTGTACCTCCCCCAATTTAGCTATCCTGGTTAAATAAGTAAGTCATGTCAGTGGCTTTAGTCTAATTGGCCTCACCCTGCTCACATTATCCTTCTTGAACCCTCTATTAAACACTCAACACCATTACTCCTGCGTGTTTGCTACTTTGTTGTTGTACTTCCCTCACATCAGTCATGTATTCCCAACTCTCTCGAATGAATATGTGCTTTACATGTTTTTGAATTTGTACCACTTTTAGGAAATTCGTTTTTATGTTACAAAATTTTATTATTTTTTAAAGTAAAAAAGCATAATAAATTTGTTCAAAAGAAGTAATGCATATACAATCAAAATTACTAGACAACAAAATAGAATATGTGATGATCTTTAGGGATAAATAGTAAAATTCTTTTCTATTGTAAAAAATTTAACCGTTAATCAATACAATAAGAACATCCTACTTCACACTTAAACATGCACCAATACTTATAGGCACATCAAATACAATTTTAAATATTACATGAATCATGAAAAGATAAACATGAATTATAGAATAACCAAAATAAAACCCAATTTTTTTAATTAAATATGTTCATTTTTTGATATAAAAATACTTCTGCACTCCTTACCTAAGCTTTTCCCAAGAAATAGGTATTATAAACTCATTCATAACTACACGATTTGCTTGCTTTTTTCTTCTTTATTAATATGCAATTCAACTCCATATTATATTCATCATACCATTATCATTAGCCTTTTTTCTTTCAAACATTTCTGAATTAATCCAAGTTTTCCTTGTTTTTGTGTGCCTTGAAATTTATAACAAAGCCTTAGCCTTAGCCTACAAAGTATTTCAAACACTAAGTTGATTTTATCAACATTATTTTGTGTTTCAATTTGTATGTAATGGTGATCTCTTCTCTTCTAACATTGTGGACAACCCAAGTAAGGCCTACAAAATGGTTTTGATGACTAAGAATTGTCCTAACTATTCTTGCAACATCTAAATAAGTGTATTGTGATTGTCTGAAAATTCTCTTGCCTATTTCAATTTTAGATACAATAATACCCTTTGCTTATACTTTTGTTACCTCCTCGTCTAAAACGAAATATATGTTATATGATGTCAAGTCATAAATCATTGTTGACAAGATGTCAAATACATGTTGGTGAGAATTATGTACAATTCTCTAGATGTCATGAGATTGTGAGTGTTTTTCAAGAAAGATGAGTTCAAGCTTAGGGATTTATTGCCTAAAACTTTAGAAGAAGCCATGGCTACTTGCTTCAATTGATTTTAGAGAATTATGCACAATCCACTTGGTGTTTGGAGGGACTCGCGTTTATGGTGAAAAATTGCACTGCAATTATCTCTATTTTCCATTATGTTGAGCCTTTTGACTTAAGGTGGGTTGTTGGAGGAAAATGAATATATGCATATGTCTTCTCTAAGCACGAAAAAAAGGATACACACAATGTACAAGTGTTTCAATAGTGAAAACAAGCATTCTGAGAAGTTTCACATTGTATTAGCATCGTTAAGAATAGTAAGTGCCTGAATGCTCTTCCTCTCGTTAGAGGTTAAGCGACACCCATTGACACATTTCTTAATTGTAAAATACTTGTTATTTTTCATTTGCTTCATATTCATTCACTTGAAAGATTAATGTATATTTGACAATTTTTTTTTATAAAAAGGGGGTAAAAACTTTATTGAAATTTAGCAAAGAGCATTACAACAAAGCGAAGGGCCTAAGCCCACAAAGACAAGAAGAAGCAAGAAGAAAAGGCAAGAACCCAAGTCATTCATCCCCAATCTCCTCTCCATCCTCCGCAATAATACTTTCCAAATCATGGCGGAGCTCCTGGGAAAGTTGCTCCCACCCCTCAATCTTCCATCCATCAAGATGCTCTGAAGCCCATTTCGCCAAGCAATCCGCTGCCCTATTCCATTCCCTCGGAATATGGACAAAAGAAACCATCTCCATCAAGGAGCTAATCTGCAAAATCTGTTGAACCATTCTAGCCAACTGCCAACTGACATCAACCACCTGGCGAGCATTAAGCAAATTAACCAAAACCTGTGAGTCAGACTCACAGATAACCTTAGTCCACCCCAAAGTGAAGGCCCACTCAAGGGTGGATAAGATTGCCAGACCTTCCATAAGGTTGATAGTCTGCACCCCTTCATAAATGGAGAAGAAAAGTACCACCTTTCCCGACGAGTCCCTACCAACTCCCCCAATCCCAGCTGGCCCAGGATTTCCTTTTGAGGACCCATCAGTATTAATCTTCAGAATTCCAGTAGGAGGGGGAATCCATTTACCCACACGTAGGACTTTCTTGTTCACCTGCCTTCCCCTCCGGACACAGGCAGAGGCCAGAGACAGATCCTGAAGACCCAATCTCTCCACCTTCTCAGCATCCTCTTTCTCCAAGGGATACACCACCTCGCACTTCGCAACCACCGTCTCCCGAACCATACCCAAAATTCTCTGCCAGATCTGCTGAGCAACCATCTTATCATCTCGGAAGATTCTACGATTCCGCTCAAGCCAAATTTGCCAGAGCAGGAAGGTGGGCCCAACATACCACACATCCTGTAAGAAAGATGCCGAAGTGGGAGGTCTGCCGAGACTACTCCAGAAATCCACCAAGGAGGAGGCATGAACACAAGGATGTTTCCAGACCCCCCACCAAAAATGCCACAGCCTCAGGGCAAAGGGGCATCGAAAAAACAAGTGAGCAGAGTCCTCCTCCCCAGTCCTACACAAAACACACATGGAAGGGCCCTGAAATCCCCTTTTCTGAATATTATCCCAAGTCAAGCATTTATTCTAGGCCAAAGTCCACATGAAACAGTTACACTTTGGCCAAGAGAACTTATTCCAAACTCTCTTCCACCATTGGACCTCCACTCCATCTAGCCTGTGAGATAAAAGCACCTGGTACCCAGAGGCAACAGTAAAAACACCTTTGGGGTTGGGAGACCAAGATAAAACATCACCATCTAGGAGAGAGCTACAACTCCTGCTAGAAAGGATACTCTGCAGTTCCGCGCACTCCTCCATACCAACCACAGGCCACTCCTCAGGAGTCTTCCACCTAGCCACCGTCAACTGACCATGAGGGGACACAGTCTTAAAGTCTCTCACCCTATTCCAACCAGCCTCAACAAATCGATGGCAGAGGGGCAACAGGTTAGGGAACTGGGAAACAAGGGGAGGAAAGCCATCCCAAGAATCAGACCAAAAGTGAGCCTTCGATCCATTTTTGCAAATCCAAAATAAACCATCCTTGATGAGAGCAGCCCCCTTCTTGAGCGTACCCCAAATCACTGATCCTTTCCCCACCAAGGGGTAGCGGGAAATATCAATCTGAGGGATCCCAGAGAAATATTTATGAGATAAGATCCTGGCCCAAGTCTGGTCCTGCTCCACACACCATCTCCAGTATAATTTAGCAGCAAGCGCAATCCCAGACAAAGATGATTGCCTTAATCCGAGCCCGCCATAATGCCGTGGGCTACAGACTAGCTCCCATCTAACCAAGCTCCATTTGGAGGACAAAATATTACCTGCCCATAGAAATTGTCTGGCTAAAGCATCCATATCTTGAACAAAGCCGGCTGGGGCCACCTGGAGCATGCACCTATAGATGGGGAGAGCCTGAACCACAGATTTGATCAGCTGAACCCGGCCAGCAAAGGATAACCATCTATGGGTCCAGTGATTAACCTTTGACCGAAACTTATCCAGAATGTTCTGCCATGACTCCCGAGGCATCCTTTTGACAGAGATAGGAATCCCAAGATAGGTCAAAGGAAGGGACCCAACCTGAAAATGCAAGATATTGGCTATCCTCCTTTGGATGGGACCAGGAGTATTAAAGAAGAAGATGGAGGACTTATCTTCATTAATCAATTGACCCGAGGCAGTCAAGTAGACATCCAACACCGCACGCAAGCTAGTAGCTTCCCGAATTGTAGCCATACCCATCAACGCCGTATCATCCACAAACTGAAGATGAGACTGAGGGGGAATGTTACCTCCCCATCGCCATCCCTGAATGAGACCCCTCTCCACATTTCTTCTCAACAACCTTCCCAAACCTTCCACAAAAAGCAGAAACAGATATGGAGCCAACGGGTCGCCTTGACGTAATCCCCTAGAGGCTCCAAAAAGCTCAGAGGGCTCACCATTAATTAGAACGGAAAAGGAGACTGAAGTAACACAACTCCTGACCCAAGGAATCCAATCATCCCCAAAACCAAAGGCTCCAAGAATCTTCCAAAGGAAGGACCATCGAACTCTGTCATACGCCTTTGCCATGTCCAACTTGATGAACATTGCCTTATCATTGGAGCTGTCCATAGAATGAATAGTCTCCGTGGCAATAACCACCCCATCCAGAATTTGTCTGCCCGCCACAAAGCCACTCTGTTCCTCAGAAATCAGCACTTTAAGCCATTTTTTCAATCTATCGGCAATAATTTTAGAGATAATTTTGTAAACCACATTGCAAAGAGAAATGGGCCTAAATTGGCTTAACCTATCTGCCCCATCACATTTGGGGATGAGAGTCAGGAAAGTAGAGTTCAGGGCCCTTAACATCTGCTTGTTCTTCTGAGATTCCTGGACAACCGCCAATAAGTCCGACTTAATAATATCCCAAAATTCTTGAAAGAACTCCACCGAGAAACCGTCAGGGCCAGGAGCTTTTCCTTTCTTCATCTGGAACACCGTGCGCTCAAGCTCTTCGATCGAGATATCGCCCATAAGGTGCTCATTCATCTCCATAGTAACCAAAGAGGGGATGCAAGACAAAACTTGGGCCTCCTCATCCGCAGCCCCCTGAGAATCCTCCCTGAATAGGGAAGTAAAATACTGCACAGCTTCACATGAAATATCCTTAAAGGAGGAAAGGTGCTCACCAGTGTCATTAACAAGAACAGAGATGGAATTCCCATGGCGTCTGGCTTTGACCGAATTGAAGAAGAAGGCCGTATTTTTATCCCCCTCTTGAAGCCATTCAATTCGAGCCTTTTGTTTCCAGAAGATTTCCTCCCGCAATTCACACTCCTCTAGCACTTTCAGGGCCCTGGCCTCCTCTTGGAGGAGATTGGCAGTCACACCATCTTCCCTGATCACCCTCGTAATACTATCCAGCTCAGCCTGGGCAGCAACCTTAGCATGAAAAATGTTCCCAAAGCACTGACGGTTCCATCGCTTAAGCTGATATTTGACAAATTGGAGAATCTTAGAAAAAATATACATTGCTGTGCCATAAGCGGGTCTACCATGTCTCCACCATTCAACCACATAGTCATAAAGAGAGGGCTCACGGAGCCACATAATCTGAAACTTGAAAGGGGGTGACCGGGAAACACGAACAGAGGAAACAATAAGTTTGATAGGCCAATGGTCAGACCCTCTCCAATCCAAAATTTTAGAGCTAGAAGACCACAAACCACCAACCCAAGAACAGGACACCAGAAACCGATCAAGTCTTTCAGAGATGCATTCATCCTCAATCCTACGATTATTCCAGGTGAATTGACCATTAGTAGGCTTTACATCTATTAGGTTCAAAGCAGATATGTTATCCTGAAGAAGCATCGCAGAAGGCTCCAACCTTGCAATGCCACCACGCTTCTCAGCCAACTCAGAGATAGCATTAAAGTCACCAGCCAAAATCCATGGAAGAAAAGGAGCCATACTCCGAACAAATCTTATATGATTCCACAAGAGTTGCTTACCTTGAAACTCAATAGGCGCATAGATATTGGAGAGGAGAATAGACTCCCCAGTCTCAGAACAAGAGGCAATCATAGAGATAGAGGACTTGCAGGACATCCACCAAAGAGGGCGGATCTTCCGAGGATTCCAAAGACAAGCCACTCCACCCGCGGACCCTTGAGCACCAATGCACTGGCATTCGCCACTTCTCCACAGCTTAGGAGATAAACCAAGCATACATTCCACATATAACTTAGTCTCCTGCAGGAACGGAACATCAGGAGATTGACTTCTAACCAACTCGCGAACAGCCTTTTGTCGAGGGCTGCTGTTTAAGCCCCTTGCATTCCATGATAATACAATCATTTCAACGAGCTTGAGAAGTGTGAATCCAGAGTCTTAACCGACCCTGACTCCACCAAAGTTTCCCCAGCTAACTTAATCTTTTCCATATCCTTTTTCCTTCCAAGCCTTGAAGTTTTCTCCCCCAATCCTTTCTTGATATCCTTTTGATGGAGACCCAAAGGAGAAGGAGAAGACTTGATATTCTTCCCAGCATCCATTCCTGCATGCAGAGCCAATATAGTACCATCTCCCTCAATCTTCTTCATTTCACCAGCAGGATCCAACCCCACCTGACCAGCGATTTGTAGGTCGGTCACCATTTGCACATCTCCCGTAACTTGTGTATCCATAGAAACCCCAGAAGGAGGATCTGCATGTTCCAAACACACAATACCCTGATCCAAATTCACCAATCCCGGATTCACTTCCTGTTGGCCAAGGTCATCTAAGACCTCGAATTTGTTAAAGGAATCTTCATCTTGTCTTTCCTTCAAGGTCCTCTTTTGGCCTCGGTTTCTGTTACGATTTCTTACAAGGACAAAGCCATCAGGACCAGTCTCATCCCCTGGGATGGGATCCTTTCCTTTATCTTCCCTAGGTGGGTTGCGATCAGATTGGGAAGTCGGATGCACCACAGGCCTAGCCTTTGGGCATCTTCGTTGAAGGTGACCATATTCATGGCAGAGGCGACATCGAAATGGGAGAGTTTCATAGTCCAATGACTACACCCAAGAGTGAGGACCCACCGACATATCCAAAGAATCTGGTAATGGCTTACTTAAGTCAATTTCTACACAGATACGGGCAAAAGTTATCACCTTTTTAAATTGAGTCTGTTGCGAAGAACCAACCAGCTTCCCGAGCATCGACCCCAATAAATGCAAGATGTCATCCCGCCAACATTCAACTGGAAAGCGTGGAAGCCGAACCCACACAGGGACACGAGTCGGAAGCTCCTCCGCAGGGTTGAAACCGGCATGCCACGGTTTAATAAACAACCCAACCTGGTTGTAAAAATAGGGCCCCCCTTCAAATACCTTATTGCGGTCAGCCATGCAGTCAAAGGTAACCATGAAATAATTGTTAGCTAGGAGCTTTATATCCATCTCACCCTCCGGCATCCAAGTTCGTTGGGCCCAAGACTCCAGAAATTGCATCAAGATCCGCATACCCAAAAACTTGCAATAAAAAGAGTGCCGCGAGTAATACTCGATGTCCTCCGCAACCATCTCCAACGGGATGACAAGTTTCGGCCTCTCCTTGCAGCGTTCCAGACAACCATTGATTTTCGTGATCCGAGCCCCACTAGACGAGCCCACTCCATCTAGCCCAGATTTAGAAAAATACAGATTATTATTAAAAACCTTCGAAACATGCGGTGGAGACTTCGCACCAATAGCAGATCGAAAATCCATTTTGGGGCTAGCGCCCGAGGCCTCCCCAGACAGCATTATACCCGGCCCACAATGGGCATGCATGCACTTGAGAATAAAACCACACAAGGGTTTCGAAAACCCCGCCCCACGCCCTCAGCAGACTAATGGAAGTGCGCAGAGAAGGCAACTTCTAGAAGAGGCCACGCAGAGGGAGAAGTCCCTGGCACAAAGGCCCGAGCCACACCAAGCAGTCGTTGCTTCCAGCAACCCACCACACTCCGCCCAGCTCCAAGAAGCGACCACCCACGTAGGAAGAACAGAGTGCAGCGGCAGAGAAGAGAGCAAAGAGAAGAAAAAGAAAACCCACGCCCCCAAAAAAACAGATACAGACCCCCACCCCACGCAAGAACAATCAGAAGCAGAGATCGAGCTAGGGCACGGACGCCCTAGCTCGGCACACAGACCCGACGAGCTCCATCCAGTTTCCTATATTTGACAATTTTAAATAGAGATAAAATAGATATTTTTTAATGGTAAAACATTTTCTTAAATTTTATAGTTAAATATGAAACTTCATATTTTAAATTTGTATTTAAAATTTATATATTAATATTAACAATTAATTATAATGAATTATTTTTAGGTGTCTAGAGTATTGTGGATCTTAATTATTATGAGATCAATAAAGACATATAGTTTTATTTATTAGGAAGATGACCTAATACATAATCTACTTTCTTAAGAGTCATCAATATATCTTTTTGTCTAAATGTTTCCCTTCAAATTTTCTTCCTTCAACCTTCATTCTAAAATTATAAGCAACATAGCAAATTATGGTTTATCTTTTTTTTGTCTACAAACTTTAATTTAACATTATTTTCTTACAATTTCATTAACCTATTTTGGTTACTTGTAAACATTAATTATGTTGAGAGGCATTATACCGTGTACATAAAAACCAAAATACAACCAATATATACTAAAAAATAAAAAAATATGTCAACATAATTAAATGGTAACATATGATCAAAATAATTATGTTGAGACATGAAGTCTCATATTGTGATCATGTACCTAAAAGTCCCTTATCTTTGACAACCATTTACACATCAAATAATTAATATTTAATATTTAAACACACACACCCATAAAAATCGTTAATAGAGTTGTAGTAGGCGAGTTTTACCTTGGCCCACAAATTTGTTCTAAGGGAAGAAGAGATGAAGTGGATGCACTTGGAATTGTGATGTTGTGTCCCTTCCACTCTTTAGTAAACTTCCATATTGGGGAACCACCTTTCTACTACATAGAAGTCTTTGGTGCTTTCCTACACATCCAACAAAGAAAGATGTTGCCCTACAATTTTGAGCTCTTCATTCTACTTAGATAAATTAGTTGGAAAGACAAATGCCTAAATATCTACAATAGCAACTAGGGGCATCGTATACACAACTAACACTTCATGTACGTGGTGGAATAATAATTGATATAGTCCACATGTTTCCTTTTTGTGTAGTGGGGTAAGGTTGTGATAGTGAATGCTAGTTCCTCTTTAATTACATTGATAGATATTCTATAATTGTATAATATCAATATTTGAAATCTTATGTTGTGATTTTAATTTAAATTTGACAATCATTTACATGTCAAATAATTAATATATAATATTTATACATGCACATATAAGTATATAATATTCACTATATTTTTTAAAGTAAAAACAAAATAAAAGAAATATTGAAATAAGAAATAATGACATTTTAAAAGTAAATTTGAAATTTGCATAAAAAATAAAATAGCTCTTCAAATGGAGTGGGGGTTCTAGTCCATTGACTAAAGCATTTTGTTGCACACAAGAGGTCATGAGGTCTAGTCTCACCCGTCTCCGATGCCTAGTGTTTTTTGGTTGGAAAAAAAAACTCTCAAAATAAAGAAAATAAATAACATAATAAAATAGAACAATCCTAAAATAAAAACAAAATTTATATATCATGATATATAAATATAATTCTGAAATAAAATAAAATAGCTATTAAATAAATAAAATAGAAGTATTTAATATAATTAAACTAATATTTTTTATATTTTTAAAAATAAATATAAACCAAAATAATGAATTGACTTTTTCCAAATAAAATTAAAATTGTATAATAGAACACAAGAGGCCATGAGGTCTATTAAATAAATAAAATAGAAGTATTTTGTTGCACACAAGAGGTCATGAGGTCTAGTCTCGTCCCTTTGTCTCCGATGTCTAGTGTTTTTTGGTTGAAAAAAAAAACTCTCAAAATAAAGAAAATAAATAACATAATAAAATAGAACAATCCTAAAATAAAAACAAAATTTATATATCATTATATATAAATATAATTCTGAAATAAAATAAAATAGCTATTAAATAAATAAAATAGAAGTATTTAATATAATTAAACTAATATTTTTTATATTTTTTAAAATAAATATAAACCAAAATAATGAATTGACTTTTTCCAAATAAAATTAAAATTGTATAATCTTACAAATAAAAAAATTGATAAATAATACAGATAAAGTAAAATAATTTTATAATAAATAGAAAAATAATTTATTTTTAATTTTCATGCACAGCTAATAAAATCTGATTCGAAACCATACAATTCTCTGAAGGGCAACATATTTTTTTTGTTTATTTTAAAAAGTCAATAAAAAAATTGCTTGACAATGTGTGGTAACGCTTAAATTAAAAGCTCGCCTCACGCATCTTTTCAATTTTTGTTCAGCAACGAGGAGAAGGCGGTGAAGGATGTCGTTGAAAGTGTATTAAAAGAATTGAAGAAGGTGCGATTAGATGTTGCCAAGCATCCCGTGGGTCTGGATGAAGTTGAACAAGACTTTTATGACAAGATTGCACTTGAATCTGCTGGGCCAATAAAAATTGTGGGGATCTACGGAATGGGTGGTGTGGGCAAAACCACCCTTGCAAAGCAAGTCTATAACAAAAAATGCTCGACTATTGGTAAGTCGAGTTTTCTTTCCGATGTTCGTGAAGCTGCAAGGAGAGAGCAATTGCATAAGAAACAAAAAAGGCTTCTAAAGGACCTTCACCTTAAGGGCAAAGATTTTGATTTTGACAATGTAGACGAAGGCAAAGAGATTCTAAAAAGCCGTTTGAAATCTGTTTCTGTGCTAATCGTTCTAGATGATGTGGATCACACAGACCAATTAGATGCTCTCTTGCCAGCAAGGGAGAGCCTTGGCCACGAAAGTCTGATTATTGTGACCACACGCGAGTTGAGTGTTCTTAGAGCGGGGGGTATCTCAACTAAATATAAAATGAGCACACTGAATGACAATCATGCTGAGCAGCTTTTTTGTTGGCATGCATTCGGACAACCCTCTCCATTTTTGGGATTCCAGGATCTTGCTAAAAGTTTCATAAATGCTTGCCATGGTCTGCCTTTGTCACTCAAGGTCATAGGGGGTCTGCTCTGCGGTGAGTCTAGCGAGCAATATTGGCAGGCTCAATTAGACAAGTTGTCCAGAATAGTGCCAGAGGACATCAAATTGAGGCTCAAAATAAGCTATGATGCTCTAGATAAAGAAGAGAAAGAGATGTTTTTGGATATAGCGTGTTTCTTCAATGGACAGAGAATCAATGCGGCCATTGCAGTATGGGACGGATCAGAGTGGAATGGTCTGCACGGTTGGCAAAGGCTTGTGAATAAATGTCTTGTTGAACTAGACGAGAAGAATCTCATAAGAATGCATGATCATTTGAGCAATTTGGGAGCAGAGATTGCAAATCAACAGTCACCATATCGTCTTTGGTCTAAAAGGCAGATTATCGAGATTCAGCCTCAACAGGTGAAGTTGGTGCTTTATTTCATATTAATCATGACATGGGAACCGGCTCCTCCCTGAGCCTGCCTTCTAGTCAGTTCTATTGCTTTAAAATAATTCTTATTCTTACTTTTGACTATTCAGGAAGCAGTACGAATCCGAGGAATGGCAAATGCAGTTGGTGACAATTGTTTCCCACGGCAAGGAAATATCATAGTAAACACAAGCCAAGGAGAGCGTATCCTCGCGCCCGGCTCGCTTGGATTGAAGATTTTTGCTGATAATGGACACTTTATTAATGAGGAACATAGCGAACTGTTAAGAGAACTGGTATACCTTCAGTGTGATAGATTTCAGCACAAAAATCTTCCGTCGTGGCTTTCATTGAAAAAATTAAGAATTTTACAACTTTCCTACCCTGAGAGATTAGAATGTTTGTGGGAACGTGATGCCGATGTAAGTATCTTGATTTATGGTACTTTAAAAAATGTTTGGAAATATATTTTTCAATATGCTACGTATGCTAATTGTAACGAAAATTGGCTGTAGGCTCCTTTGCAGTTAAGAGAACTGATAATTTCCATGGCCGGCAATTTGGAGAAGATTAAAAGTTTAGAAAGGCTGAGATCATTGGAGACACTCGCCATATATGACTGTACAAAATTGAGCACCCTTCCAAGTCTTGCAGAGGCAACTTCTCTAAAACAAATATATTTGAAACGCTGCAACAAATTGGAGAAGATAGAAAGTTTAGAAAGCCTGGTATCATTGGAGACACTCATCATACATGACTGTACAGAATTGAACACCCTTCCAAGTCTCGCAAAGGCAACTTCTCTAAAACAAATTGAATTGAAATGCTGCAACAAATTGGAGAAGATAGAAAGTTTAGAAAGCCTGAGATCATTGGAGGCACTCTTCATACATCATTGTACAGAATTGAACACCCTTCCAAGTCTCGCAACGGCAACTTCTCTAAAACAAATTGAATTGAAATGCTGCAACAAATTGGAGAAGATAGAAAGTTTAGAAAGCCTGGGATCATTGGAGGCACTCTTCATACATGACTGTATAGAATTGAAGACCCTTCCAAGTCTTGCAGAGGCAATTTCTCTAAAACAAATTGAATTGAAATGCTGCAACAAATTGGAGAAGATAGAAAGTTTAGAAAGCCTGAGATCATTGGAGGCACTCTTCATACATCACTGTACAGAATTGAACACCCTTCCAAGTCTCGCAAAGGCAACTTCTCTAAAACAAATTGAATTGAAATGCTGCAACAAATTGGAGAAGATAGAAAGTTTAGAAAGCGGGGGATCATTGGAGGCACTTGTCATACATCACTGTACAGAATTGAACACCCTTCCAAGTCTTGCAGAGGCAACTTCTCTAAAACAAATTGAATTGAAATGCTGCAACAAATTGGAGAAGATAGAAAGTTTAGAAAGCCTGAGATCATTGGAGGCACTCTTCATACATGACTGTACAGAATTGAACACCCTTCCAAGTCTTGCAGAGGCAACTTCTCTAAAACACATTGAATTGAAATGCTGCAACAAATTGGAGAAGATAGAAAGTTTAGAAAGCCTGGGATCATTGGAGACACTCTTCATACATCACTGTACAGAATTGAACACCCTTCCGAGTCTTGCAGAGGCAACTTCTCTAAAACAAATTGAATTGAAATGCTGCAACAAATTGGAGAAGATAGAAAGTTTAAAAAGCCTGGGATCATTGGAGACACTCTTCATACATCACTGTACAGAATTGAACACCCTTCCGAGTCTTGCAGAGGCAACTTCTCTAAAACAAATTGAATTGAAATGCTGCAACAAATTGGAGAAGATAGAAAGTTTAGAAAGCCTGGGATCATTGGAGGCACTCGTCATACATCACTGTACAAAATTGAACACCCTTCCAAGTCTCGCAAAGGCAACTTCTCTAAAACAAATTGAATTGAAATGCTGCAACAAATTGGAGAAGATAGAAAGTTTAGAAAGCCTGGGATCATTGGAGGCACTCATCATACATCACTGTACAGAATTGAACACCCTTCCAAGTCTTGCAGAGGCAACTTCTCTAAAACAAATTGAATTGAAATGCTGCAACAAATTGGAGAAGATAGAAAGTTTAGAAAGCAGATCATTGGAGGCACTCTTCATACATGACTGTACAGAATTGAACACCCTTCCAAGTCTTGCAGAGGCAACTTCTTTAAAACACATTGAATTGAAATGCTGCAACAAATTGGAGAAGATAGAAAGTTTAGAAAGCCTGGGATCATTGGAGACACTCTTCATACATCACTGTACAGAATTGAACACCCTTCCGAGTCTTGCAGAGGCAATTTCTCTAAAACAAATTGAATTGAAATGCTGCAACAAATTGGAGAAGATAGAAAGTTTAAAAAGCCTGGGATCATTGGAGACACTTGTCATACATCACTGTACAGAATTGAACACCCTTCCAAGTCTTGCAGAGGCAACTTCTCTAAAACAAATTGAATTGAAATTCTGCAACAAATTGGAGAAGATAAAAAGTTTAGAAAGTCTGGGATCATTGGAGACACTCTTCATACATGACTGTACAGAATTGAACAGCCTTCCAAGTCTTTCAGAGGCAACTTCTCTAAAACAAATTGAATTGAAATGCTGCAACAAATTGGAGAAGATAGAAGGTTTAGAAAGCCTGGGATCATTGGAGACACTCGTCATACATGACTGTACAGGATTGAACACCCTTCCATGTCTTCCAAGACAACTTCTCTAAAACAAATTGAAATTGGAGAAGATAGGAAGTTTAGAAAGCCTGGGATCATTGGAGACACTCGTCATATATGACTGTACAGAATTGAACACCCTTCCAAGTCTTCTAGAGGCAACTTCTCTAAAATAAATTGATTTGAGACGCTCCAACCAATTGGAGAAGATAGAAAGTTTAGAAAGTCTGGGATCATTGGAAACACTCTTCATATACTACTGTACAGAATTGAACACCCTTCCAAGTCTTGCAAGGCAACTTCTAATTAATTTGGAATACTGCTCCGAATTGAAGAAGGTCAAAAATCTAAAAGGTCTGAGATCGCTGGAAACAGTCGAGATTGATAACTGTCCAGAATTAGATGGGCTTCCAAGTCTTGCAGAATTAACTTCTCTAAAGAAGTTTCATTTGTTAAAGTGCCACAAGTTGAGGAAAATAGAAGGTTTAGAAAGTCTGAGATCATTGGAGACGTTCAGTATAGAGGACTGCTCTGCATTGGACACCCTTCCTAGTCTTGCAGAATTAACTTTAAAGAAGTTTTGATTTGTTTAAGTGCCACAAATTGAAGAAAATAGAAGGTTTAGAAAAAGTCTTGAGATATTGGAGACGTTCAGTATAGAGGACAGCCCTGCATTGGACACCCTTCCCAGTCTTGCAGAATTAACTTCTCTGGAAGAATTTAAATTGAAAAAATGCCACAATTTGGAGAAGATAGAAGGTTTAGAACGATTGACATCATTGAAGATGTTGGAAGTACATGTCCTCACGAAGGGGCCGTTTACAGTCAGCTTGGAGCACCGTGAGAGATTGAAGTCACTGATCGTTGTAGCAAACGACAGACTAGTTGTTGAACCACTCATCAATGACACACAGGTAATAAAAAATAGTTGAATTAGAAATATAAGTCTATTTATAATTACGAGGCATCTGATTTTGTGCTGCCTGTGCCTTTTGCAAACAATGTGCAGAAATGGCCAAGGGAAGTGATAATATGCACGAGGGCAGTTTATAATGGCGTACAATTACAAATATGTGCATGGATTGCAATCTTAGGAGTTGCTACCAGTGTAAAACAAACGAGTTTCTCATACAGGGAATAATGAACAAGTTTGAACCTTTTTTATGAGTATGATATTCTCAATCATAAGGGTTTCCAAACTCTTAGATAATTGATTTTGAGTAAGACTAATAGCATTTAGAGGTTTTGTAGAGGTGGTGTTGTTAGAATAAGTCATACTGAATTATGCACGATTGTGTATGTGTTGATAGTATAGTGTAGACGTGTCTAGGAAGATTTCAGTTAAGAGCAGTTTGCTGGAGTGTATCAAAATGGTTAACTGTTTTATAGGGAGGTTGTTAATTCTTCTGTACTCATAAATGTGTAGTATTTAATCTATCCAACGTATCATTCAGTTGTTTCTTTCATGCTCTGTTTTTCTTTCTCTGTTTTCTCTGCTGTTCATTTTATTCTGTTATGGTATCAGGGCCAGCTATCGTCTGAGGAGCTTCGTTCAATGCTGTTTAATCTGCAGCAACTACAACTGCTATCATGAGTGTTCTAAACAGCTATCTAAGAAGCTGTTATAGTATCCTACAGAGGAAAGTGGATCGATCCAGATCAGATGAGTGCTGTATCAATAAGAGCTGCGACATAGAAGGCGACAGATGCTTTTCGCTGGTGTATGCTATTGTGCATAAGAAAGCAGACAATGCAGCCGCTGATTGAATTGAGGGTTTGCTAAAACTCTGCCAAAATTGAAGAAGCAGACAAGAGCATCTGTTCTATTGAGGAGGCTATTGTCAGAGGTTTGACCTGCTAATGCACCGTGACAGCTCCAGTAAAAGCTCATGTGAGAAGTTTAAGTAGCCTTGCAAGAGAAGCAGTTGAAGCTAAGAGAAGGCATAAGAGACTGGTAAAAAAAAATATTGTCACTTTAAAATGACAAGTTCATCTGAATCATATCTAATAGAATCAAATAAGTTATATGCTTCCAATTATCTTAATTCAAGATGCAGACTCTAATGGAAGAGTACAATGTTTGAAACATTGTAAATGGTAGCGAGGCAAAACCTGATACGACTCAGGCAGCTGTTCAATACTGGGAGAAAAGAGAATGCAAAGCAAAGATTCTCTTACGAATGTCTTTTAAGGACTCAAATCATCCCTCACATACAAGATATCAGTACGTCTAATGGTACGCGGACAACTTTGAAAGGTTTGTATGAAATTACAAACACAAATAGCATTTTGTTTTTAAAGAGCAAATTACAAATAAAAGTATTAGTGACTATTTAGAGTTAAGAAATTAAGGGATAAATTAGCCGATATTGGTGAATCAATTTCAAGTAGTGATTTAGCTACTGTTACTATGAATGAAATGATAAATGATTATCAGGTGTTCATTACCAGTTTGGCTGCAAGGGAAAATGCACTTTCTTTTGAAAATTTAACAGGAATTTTTCTACAGGTAGAAGAGGAGAGAAAGAAGCATGTGGACAGTAGACTTCGAAGTGCAGATTCAACTTTGATGGTCAAGGACAAGAAGCCATTCAAAGGAAAACAATGGGCAAAGAACAAAGGAGGTAAATTTGATGGCAAAAGGTATCAAGATGGAGCACCATCTAAATTAAATTGCAATGTAAAGAAAAATGAAAATTGTAATTATTGTGGAAAATTTGGACATTATGCTTATGAATGTCGGAAAAAGAAGTTTAATGAGTCAAAAAATTATAAAAATGAAGGTAACTATGTGAGTGGTGAGGATGAGGCAACTAATAACCTTCATAATTTCAAGTTGTTTATTTCAGATGCTGCTCTTTCTATTGAAACAGATGATTACAATAATTGGTTCATAGATTCAAGGGCATCGATTCATATGTTGTGTCCTAGAAATTGGTTTAACAATTTTCAGTGAAAAATGATGGTAGTAAGATCTATTTAGGAGATGATAGGTCTCATGACATAAAACATTATGATGATATAAGTGTTCAATTGCCTAATGGAAATGTAAAACAACTTGCAAATATAATGTATGTTCCAAGAATTAAGAAGACTTTAATATTAGTTTCAGCCATTGTTGATCAAGGTTTAAAAGTTGAATTCTTGAAGACAGGTTGCCAAGTCAAGGATATGAAAGATCACTATAATGTGATTGTTGAAGGAATCAAAATAGGAGGTTTGTATAAACTTGATGTTAAAGTAGAAAGTCATCATGCAATAGCTTCTACATGTGTATTAATTGAAGAACTATGGCACAAGAGGTATTGTCATTTAAATTTTCAGGATCTTGTTTCTTTACAAAGAAAAGATATGGTGTAAGGTCTTCCAATATTAAAGAATGAATACATTAGTTTTGATGGTTGTGCATAGGGTAAACAACATAGATGTGAATTTCTAATCAATTCAAATCTAAGGCAAATGAATATTTTTGAATTAGTATATACAAATGTGCCTGGGCCCATGCAAACAAAGTCACTTTGGAGGAGCTTCTTATTTTCTGATATTTATTGATGATAGCACTAGATATACTTGGGTCTATCTCTTAAGAAATAAGAGAAGTGTTTGAATGTTTCAAAGATTTTAAAATTGTGGTGGAAAAACAAACAACTTATAATATTAAAATTCTTAGATCAAATTAAGGGGGGAATACAATTTAGATAATTTTGTGAAATATTGTAAAGATAATGGTATTATCAAGCAATATATAGTTCTTCATAGTCCAAAACAAAATGTCGTGGCTAAGAAGAAAAATAGAACAATAGTTGAGTGTGCTAGGAGTATGCTCAAAGGATAGACTCTCCCTAATAATTTGTTGGCTGAAGCAGTTAGTACAATTGTTTATTTGTTGAACCAAGACCAAGTATCTAGCAAATAAAACTTCTTATGAGGCTTTCATAGGTAGTAAACCTATTGCTAGTCATTTGAGAATTTTTGGAAGTAAGACATTTTTCCATATTTCAAAATAAAATAGGAGGAAACTTGATGCTAAGTCAATCAAAGGTATGTTCACTAGTTATTGTGCAGATCATAAGGCCTACAAAATGTACAATCCTACTACTCATAGAGTGTTTGTTAGTAGAGATGTAGTATTTCATGAATTTGCAAATGATGTTCAAGAGGAAGAAAAGGAAAAAATACTACTTCATGAAAACTACTTGAAGAAGATAACAAAAAGTTTAGATGTTGAAGATCAGTAAACTCATGATCAAAGTAGATATGAAACAAGGCAAAGTGAAGCTGCTCCATCTAGCAATGAAGCATTGAGAAGATCAATGAGGCAAACCAAGGCATCAACCTAATGACTATTCTCTTATGGCTCAAGTAATGAGTATAGATGAACTTCGTAACTATGAAGAAGCCAAGAATCATAAAAAATGGGTGAATGGAATGCAAGAAGAATATGATTCAATTATGGATAATGAAATTTGGGAATTAATTGAATTACTTGCAAATAAAATTTGTATAGGCTCTAGATGGTTGTTCAAAACTAAGTTTAAAGTTGATGGTATTATTAATAAATTCAAAACTAGATTGGTTGCAAAAGGATATTCACAAAAAGGAGGAATAGATTATGAGAATAGTTTTCACATGTTGCTAAATGAATACTATTAGGCTCATGATTGCACTTGCTACTAAGTTTAATTGGGAGTTAAATCAAATGGATGTTAAGTCAACCTTTTTGAATGGTGATATAAAAGAAGAAATATATCTTGTTCAACTTGATTGGCATGCAGGTTAAAGAAAGCATTGTATGGTCTCAAACAAACACCAAGGTCGTGGTATGAGAAAATTGATAAATTCTTCTTTCAACAAAGGGTATGTCAAGAGTAAAAATGATCCAAATCTGTATGTAAATGAAGATGAATATGATAATGTTATTTTTGATTTCATTTTATGTGGATGACTTAATCATAATGGGAAGTTCTATAGAGTTGACTGATGAAACAAAACAAAATTTTCACAGGCATTTGAAATGAAGGACCTTGGTAAAATGTATTATTGTTTATGAATTAAAGTATGGAGACAAGATGGTAAGACTTTGATTACTCAAAGAAAGTATACAAATAAATCAATTCAAAGGTTTAATATGCAAGATTGTAAAACAATGTCTACTCCATTAGAACAAAATGTTTAGTTTTCTAGAGATAGTGATGCTACAAAAGTCAATGGAACTTTGTATAGATAGATAGTGGTAAGTTTGAACTACTTGACCACTACAAGGCCTGATATTGCATATTTAGTCAACATACTTAGCCAATTCATGGCTAAGCTTCTTGAGCCTCATTGGAAAGTAGCAAAGAGAGTCATTCGATACTTATAGGGTACCATAGATTTTAGAATTAAATATACTAACCATTTTAATATTGAGTTGTTAGGTTATTAATACTTTGATTGGGTAGGTGATCCAGATGATCATAAATCAACTACTAGTTATGCATTTAATGTAGGATCCAGTGTTGTTTCTTGGAGCAATAAGCAATTGAATATTTCTTTATCATCTATAGAAGTTGAGTACAAAGCATTATGTAGTGTTACATGTGAAGCTATTTGGTTAAGATAAATTCTTTAAGATATGGGATTATCATCTACAAAAGCTAAGTACAAAGCATTGTGCAGTGCTACATGTGAAGCTATTCGGCTAAGGTGAATTCTTGAAGATATAGGACAAAAGCAAGAAGGACCAACTCTAATCAAGTGCGATAATCAAAGTCCAATCAAGTTGAAAAACAATCCAATTTATCATGTAAGATCAAAGTACATTGAAACTCAACATCATTTTGTCAGAGAAGATTCAATCTCAAGAGAGAGTTACAATATTGTAACACAAATGTAATGTAGAGAGGATTTGATACTCTCAAAACCCTCTCTAAAAATCTCACAACAACTTAAACAAAGCGAAGAAATTCCAATTCAGCACAACAAATGGTTTGCACAAGAACTCAATGATTTGCTTTATTTAGGAAATTGATTACAACCCTCACAGAGAATGCTATGCGTTCTTCCTTTTGTCTCCTTTTCTCTTCCAACTTTCATTCATGAAAAATGGGTTTTTCTTTGTTTTACCCTGCCTGTCATGAAATTAATTTTACATGCCTTGTTTGGACCTCTCCAATATGGCACGACCCATGTTGTTGCTGCACATCAAACTCCTAAATAAAAGCAGTTAAAAACCATTTCTAGTAGCCCACTAAAGATAGGAGTCTTTTTCAGTTTTCTTTTTCTCTCCTTTTTGACTCTTGAAAAGGCAGAAAAATAAAAGCAAGTCATGGGCACCCAATTCCCAATCTCTACTTTTTAGGGATCATTAAATGGTGTTTATATCTCCACATTCAAATCCCAACACCCCAAATTTCCTTTAAATTTTTTTAATTTAAAATGTTTTTTAAACAACTTTTTCGTTGCTTTTTTCTCCCACAAGTCAACTTGACAATGTGCAAAGGGAAATTAATTTGTCAAGTTTAATTATTCAAATATATATCATTTACCACCTTTAATTTGAATTCCAAATCAAAATTTACTCACCACAAAATTGCAAAATTGCTCAACAAAAATTGAAAACTCTGCTTGATACAGGATTGTCAATACCGTGAATGCTCTTGCATCAAACACCCACGGTAGAAAATAAATGTTTCATGAGTGCGAATCATAAAAATTTGTAGATATGATTCTCATTTTGAACCCACCTTTTTGCCTTGTCCATTGGAACCTTTCTATGCATCAAATTTTGAAACTTACAACATTACCATGTTTCATCCTTCCTCTACTACCCATCACATAATTCAAAGCATCAAATTTGCTTCCCAACCAATATACTTCATCAAAATCAAAACTAAAAATTAAAATTATACCTCCTCCTTCATTAAAACAAATGTATTCATTTACCTCATTTGTTGTTCTACCTTTTTTTATCTCTTTCCACTATGTCCCCTTCATGAAATTTCATTGTTTCCATGCCTTTTGGAAGACATGACATTGCTGCAACCTGTTTTTCTTCATTCAAAACAGCATTAGTACTACCATCAAAAGACTCAATTTCCATATTACTTGTCAAGGAATCATGATTACTAATCAAATCATTTTCACCTCCACTGTTCTCAAGCAAGGATTCCTCAAAAAACTCTTCATTAACCTTTTTACTCCACTCTTCCAATCCAACTTTATCAAAAATAATTTATGTTGCAACAAAATTATCTATTCCTTCACTCTCTTTCTCATCAAAGGAAACAAAGAAATCAGATTTTACCTTACCTTCTATTGCTACCTTCATTCCACTTGAGATCTTTGCTTCAATCCGAGTCAACAAATCACCTTTCTCATCTTCATCATGGTTAGTATTAACAAAGCCAACGTATTCCTGCTTTATACCATCTAAATGTCTGATTTCATCAACCAAACATGACCTTGCATTGCTGAAAACCTTATCCATTTCTTCTTTCAATGGCTTCAATTTGTGTTTCATTTCATCCTTCGTCAACATGTATGTGTTGGCATAACCATCGTGCATTGCCTTCTTGTCAAATTGCCAAGGCCTTCCTAAAAAAAATTGACATGCATTCATAGGAATAATATCACATAAAATTTAATCTCTATAGCCTCCTATATTAATATTTACCAAACTTTGTTCACTGATCAAAACTTTCCTATCATCTTGTAACCATGCTATCCTATACAGATGCAAATGCCTTCTCCTCTCTAGCTGCAATTTTCTCACCATCTCTTAAGAAACAAGATTGTCTATGCTACCTCCATCTATAATGACATTACATACCTTGTTCTAGCACTTGCATCTTGTTCTAAACAAATTTTTTCTTTGAATTGATTTATCATCTTCATTCAACAGGGTTCTCCTTGCCATTAAAATTTCACCATCTTCCGCCTCTTCAGAATGTGTTGAGTGTACATATTCTCCATTTATATTTGTTGCTCTATTTTGATTTCTAGTCCTTCTTGGTCTTTCCTCTTCATGAGGATAGTCATATGCCCTAGACCCTCTTCTCCACACTTAAAACAAGTTCCTCGAAAGATTTCTCCTCCAAACCCTATACCCGATCTTCCTCTACCTCTTGAATCTTGATCCCTCGGACCATATGAACCATCGTACCTTTGATTTTTTCTACTGCTTTGGGCTTCTTTTTTATGATTTTTTTTTTATTATTATCTACCCCATATGGTCTTCCTTCAATCTTGTCTTCACGACCTCTTCCTCTTTGTTTATGTTCAAACCTTTTATTCATCCTTTCTTCAACATTCAAGGCAACTTGGTATGCATCTTCCATAGTTATAACTCTCAACAATGCCATCTCCTCTCGGATGCTTGGCCTTAAACCATTGATATATCTTACAACTTTCTCTTTGGTGGCTTCCAAATGCCCAGTTCAAATAAGAATCGTATGAAACTCTTCCGTGTACTTCTTCATTGTCTTCGTTCCTTGCCTCAATCCTTGCATTTTCTTGAATAAGTCTAACTCATAATCCACCAGTATGAAAATTTTCCTTTTCATTTTTTCCACCATTTTATCCCACCTTGTAATTTTATCCCTTCCTTTTCTTCCTCTTTCCAACTGAATTTCTCTCCACCAGATTGAAGCATGACCCTTCAATCTTGTCTTGGAAAATTTGACTCTATTTGGGTCTCCAATTTCTTCAAACTCAAAATACTCTTCCATATCATATATCTAGTCGATGAGTTCTTCTAGATTCGAGATTCCATTGAAGGTAGGAACATCAATCTTCGGTCTCTTTCCCATTTTTGACAAAGCTCTCAACAATGGGTCATTTGCAACTGCTATAATTTCTTCTCTTTGTTCAGTTGTTAGGCTAGAATTTTCTAAAGCTTCTTCCTCATCACTCTTTGGTTCCCTTCTCTGTGCAAACCCTCTTCTTATTTCTTCTTGAAGTGCTTCCACTTGTCTTCTCAAAGCTCTGAAATCACCATCATGGAAAAAGTTGTCAATTCTTCCTCTTCCTCTACCTTTGCCATGATGGGCTCTTCTCCCATCCATTTTCTCCAATACCCACAAGCTCAATCCTGGTGCAAACTGCCTCTCTTCGACAGTCTGTTCACACACTCAGGATCTTCAAACTATGATACCACTAATGTAGAGAGGATTTGATACTCTCAAAATCCTCTCTGAAACTCTCACAACAACTTAAACAAAATGAAGAAATTCCAATTCAACACAACAAATATTTTGCACAAGAACTCAATGATTTGATTTATTTAGGAAATTGATTACAAATGATTTTCAGTCATCCATGGACTAATTAACATCAAATTAAACTCATATAAACATCTGATATGCACATGGAAACATTCAAATACAAGCCAAGTTCAAATATGTGAGCTCTTGCAAACTATCTCACTGCCCAACACCACAATTCCACATGCAACCCTTGTAGCTTCAATCTATTGTTTTGAATCTTTAATGGATTGCTGTAAATCAGTCCCAACCTACAACAACACACCAAAAAAACCCTCATAGAGAATGCTACACCTTCCTCCTTTCGTCTCCTCCTTTTCTCTTCCAACTTTCATTATTGAAAAATGGGTTTTTCTCTGTTTTACCCTGCCTATCATGAAATTAATTTTACATGCCTTATTTGGGCCTCTCCAATATTACACAACCCATGTTGTTTCTGCACATCAAACTCCTCAAATAAAACAATTAAAAACCATTTCCAACAACCCACTAAAGATAGGAGTCTTTTTCAGTTTTCTTTTTCTCTCCTTTTTGACTCTTGAAAAGGTAGAAAAATAAAAAGCAAGTCATGGGAACCCAATTCCCAATCCCTACTTTTTAGGGATCATTAAATGGCGTTTTATAGCTCCACATTCAAATCCCAACACCCCAAATTTCCTTTCAAATTTTTTAATTTAAATGTTTTTTAAACAACTTTTTCGTTGCTTTTTTCTCCCACAAGTCAACTTGACAATGTGCAAAGGAAAATTAATTTGTCAAGTTTAATTATTCAAATATATATCATTTACCACCTTCAATTTGAATTCCAAACCAAAATTTACTCACCACAAAATTGTAAAATTGCTCAACAAAAATTGAAAACTTTTCTTGATACAGGATTGCCAATACCGTGAATGCTCTTGCATCAAAATGATAATATGGCTGATGTATTCACTAAGACATTGGACAAGATAAAGTTTGTACCATATAGACATATGCTAAGATTCCATCAAAATTCAGTTATTCCTTAAGGGGGAATGTTAGAATAAGTTATACTGAATTATGCACAATTGTATGTGTCGATAGCATAGTGTAGATGTGTCTAGGAAGATTTCAGTTAAGATTAGTTTGCTGGCTACAATCCAGTGTGTTGTCAAACAACTATAGTTAGTTGTCAAAATGGTTAGTTGTTTTATAGGGAGGTTTTTAATTCTTTTGTACTTATAAATAGGTAGTCTTTAATCTATCCAATGTATCATAGTTATTTTTCTTTCATTCTTTGTTGTCTTTGTTGTTCATTTTATTATGTTAGTTGTATGAGGTACAAGGCTTGGATTGAGAACTTACTGAGCGAGAGAAAACACTTTAGAAGCTACTTGTTATTAATTCATGTTATTTTGAATAGGTAAATGAAGGGTCTCGCAAAGGGAAACTATGAGAAGGCCTGCCTAAAGGAGCTCAATATATTCATAAGAACCATAACTTGCAAAATGGTTTGCTAATCTTGGTGAGTATTTACATATATGAACCATAGCTTGCAGAATGGTTCATTAATCTTTGTGAGTATTTACATTGTGATGATAGTTAGATAATTCTTAGTTCTACATTTTTTATGGTAAGTCCATGTTTATGTATAATTTTGTAATCTATATGATGCGGTCCTCAAGCTAAGGGCATATCACAACTGAAGTTAGAGTTAGAGGATAAAAAATGATGTTGTTAGCATAGACTTGAAGAATAAATTGCATAATAGAGGGAAGATCATAGCTGAAGTAAGAGTTAGAGGATAAAAAAATGTTGTGGTTACCATAGACTTAAGAATAACTTGCATAATTGACATGATTTATTTGAAATTTTCCATCTAATTATGTATAAGGACAATTTCAATGCATTCAAAGAACCTTACAACCTTGAAGAGGCATGTATCTAATTAAGTTCTTATACACTTATTTTGTCAATATTCTTACTACATCTCTAACTATAATGTTTTGTTGATAGGTTTTCTATATATATAAATTTTGCTTCATAAAATTGTTCAATTATTTATATTCAAACACAATTTCTTTTGGCTTGTCACATTGTATTATTATATGCTTGCAAAAATCTAAATTGTTTTGGTATAATCAACTACCTTAATGTCTTGTGTGGTTTCTTTTCACAATTGTTTCTTAAAATAAATGTAGGTGTCCAAAAAATATTATGACATCACAATTGATGTGGTTATGATTACATTGAAATATTTTGTCAATTGCTGCTGGTTATTCTATCAAGGAAATAGGGTATAGGGCTCTTTTCATCGTAATGACAACTCAAGCTCAAATTTTGAAATGTAAAGAACACTCTAAATTGTAATAAAATATTTACAATTTAAATAATTTTTATTAGGGTCCATATAATGCTAATTTTTCTCCTTTTGGTCGAGGTTGAGCTACTCTCCTCATTATATGTTGTTATGAGAAAACTATGCATAAGCATGCTTTAAAATACTTTGACTATTTGATTACATGGTTTTTGTTGTTTTTATGATTATAAATTATTTGTTATTAGTGATATGAAGACTGAGTTTTCATAGTGTTTATTTATGTTCTAGGAATTGATTTAATTTACTATTATTTATAAATTGCTTTTTAATGGTAAATTGTTATATTCAACATACAAATTTAACTAGATGGTTATACTCTTAATAGAAAAATAATCAAAATTGATATTTGTAGTCAATTTTGTGCAAAATAAACATGCAAACTTTTTAATTAAAAATATTCGAAAAATAGTATTTACATTCTTATTCCCTAAAGATTTTCACCTTTTATTGCAACCTTCTCTTTATTCAAAGCATTTAACTATTATCTTTATACAATTTTAATTTGTAAGTAAATGTTTAAAAAGAATGAAGAACAAAGCAACCAATGTGACTATTGGTTAGATCATGGGTCTCCATTATCATAGTGGGGATGAATTTATTTATTTATCTTTTAATTGCATGTAATAACATGCTTTTTCTTGAGATCTTAGTACATAGTATACACTTTTTAGTTGTCAATTGATTGGAACAAAAATAACATGACTATTTTGTTTTAAAATTTGCTTTTGAATTTAGGTATGACAATAAATTGAGATTTTTTATATGCACTACAAAATTATTTTTAACATCTATATGTTCATAAAGAGATTTAAAAGTGATAAAGTATTGAGTAGAGAATGTTAAGTTTTTCATATATTTTTATTAAAATGTTAAAAGGGAAAGGGAAAAATAATTAATACAAATATGAATTGACAATGACAGATTATCTTCAAGTGAATAAAATTGGTAATATATTAATGTTGTTTTTGATTAGAGATCAACAGGTTTTGTGGGGACCAGAAACCCCTTACAAATAGGTTTTGAGGGGACTTGAAACCCCAAACAAACAAACGAAAGCTGCAATAAGATAGTAACATAGACAATCAACATACCAACATCAACAGTCTATCCAAAGATATACAAGACAAACCAAATTGCAAGAAATCAACTTTGAAGGGACTGAAAAACCCTTTACAACTAGGAACACAAGGGCCTTAATCCCATAACATCTTAGAAGAAACTACCTGAATCTGCTAGGCACCAAACGCAACCTGCAACATCCACTCCATTGCAACACAATTGCTCAACACTGAGCTAAAACAAAAAGGGTTGCCAAAGCATCCTTCAAGACTAGACATTATTAATGTTGTTAATATTCAAATAATATATCCATTGTTTCTAAATAATTATAGTGTAATAAAAAAATACCTTAAGAAAAAATAAACCATTTTTAATATTGTTACAAATAATTATTGATATTAATAAATTATAATACATTAAATTTTTTATTTTTAATATATTCATTAGTTTTTTTAAATTATTAAAATGATAAGATTTTTATAAACCAGTAAAATCAATTAAAAATACTATTGAATGCCTCATTGCAAAAATATTAAGTTGGTTTACAAAAAATTGTTGAATGACCTTGAAATTAATATTTAACTAGCATCTGTTAAAGTAAACATTTTTTAATTTTGTTTTGACAACTAATCTTGGGGCCAACTGGATACTTTGAGCTAAAAGCAATTCCATTCTTCTCCACTTTGGGATTTTTTCACCCTTCCTCCCCCACATGTTGTGGATCTCCCACTTTTTTTGAATGTTTATTGTCTTTACATTATGCATTGTTCTTGTGACCTTTTTTTGGGATACATTTTTCAACTATAGTGGTCTGAATAGGATGTGCAATCTTTTGAATAGGTTGAGACTATTGGATGAGTAGGAAGAAGTTGCACTAGTTGACTTTTTTAAAAATTCCATTTGCGTAGAGAGGGTTTCAATTAAGGCTTGGAAGAAAAATTTGAACTCTGCTATTTTCATTAATAGAAAGGTCATGTTTAATGGTTATTTTCATTAATAGGATATATATTTATCATTTTTAATATAAATTAAATATATAAGTGTTATTAGTTGTTTGAATATTGAATCATATAATATTTAAATAAATTGATGTTCATAATTAAGAGAGTCAACACTATTATCAAAGATCATCTTGTGAGCATTATAACCTTATATCACCAATTTCACCAGGATAGTAAATTATAGCTCAACATTCCTTTTACAACCCATGGCAAGGAAAAAACATAATTCAGGCCCACTTAAAGTATGATTTTCCTCTATCATTTACCATGCTTGGAAAGGTGGGTTGGGTAGTGTTGTTATTTTTTTGCATTTGATGTTCCATTGCGATTTGGAGTGACTTCCATATCCACCTCATATTATAGTAAGCTTTATCTGAATGGAATTGTTGCACATCAAATGGTCTTCCCTCTCAAATATGGTCTATGCAATATGTTTTATCTGTAAATTTTTTTTATGGATTAGTTAGGAGTTGAATCTAGAACTCCTATTTATTGCTGGGTACTCTACTACTGAGCTACCAAACCTTTTGATGAACGATTCATCTTTGAATGGGTGTGACTTATTTTCCAACATCCCTCCTTGAACCACATTGGAGATACTCAATATTACTTGAATGTTTGAACAAGAGTTGTTATTTGTACCACTTATATATTCTAATCTCATACTAGATTTGTTAAATAAAATTTTGTTTATTTAGATCTAGACTATAGATCCCCAAAATATTGATTAACGCCAAGATTTGAGTTCTAAAGATTCAATAGAATATAGTGTTTTTTTCCTTGGCAATGTACTTTTTTCATTTATGACGTGGTAATGCAATTGCATGAGAGGAACATCGTAATATTTTGTGGAAAGAGGTTTTTAACTTTAAGAGACACCCCATGATTAGTCCACAACTTAACAATTTTGAGAAATAGATGATTACACATAAACATAGAGAATTGATAGGATAGAGAATGGCTTATAACTATTTCTATAGTAAACTACAAATCACAAATTGATTTTGCATATCAAAGTTTAGGCTTGTAAGCAAGTGCCAGATTATGGAGCCAAATGTCTCATCCAACCACTTTATGGACACCATCTCTATGTAGGAGGCAAGCTGATCAATCCCAAAGCTTTAATGTTTACATTTAGTTATTCATTACACTAATTTCATGCTATGTTATCTCCATTTAGCATAACTATGCTTGATAGCTTCAATGTTTGTAGTTCATCCCAAAGATTCTCCATCAACCGGTATTATATTCCTTGCCCTATTAGATATGAGCTCAAATGTCTGGAATCAATGGGAGACCATATGTTTTTCCATCATAAAATTCTTGTGCCAAGTTCTACCAATTATGAGTACACTACTTTATAGAATTTTTAAGGACCATTAGATGATAGGTTTGCAAATAAGTTTCTTTTGTATTTGATGAATTTCCCTATCTTATTTGAACTCTATTATATTTTATTATTCAAAATCATGGGTTTGAAATTTTTAATATAATTTTGGAATTGTTTTTGTAAGAAATAATTCATGACTAATAGTCATTTATAAAACTTTAATAATGAGAAATGTTGTTCAATTTTTTTTGAACAAAAAGTCTTTGGAAATGTTTCTCAAGTAAGAATTTAGTTGTCTTTGTATATAAAATTTTAAATAAATTTTTATAAAGGATGTTATTGCTCTTATTTTTAATCTATAGGTAGTTCCATGAAATGTTGGAAAGTTCTAAATTTTTAAGTATTTTCTTTAAAAAAGAGAACCCACTATTTAGAGAAGTTCTTAACTTGGTGATGTTAATGAGATAAAATATACAATGCTAAAAAAAAATGGTTTTATAATTAATAGATAAATGGTAACAAAAATTCATTTTATAAGCGAATATTATTTAGGGTTAGTGCAGGATCATGGGGGTCCAAACTAGGTCTCTAAGTGACAATGAAAATTCAGAAAATTTGAGTTAGGCAACTTCACATAAAAATTTGAATAGGTTATTAACATAATTTGAAAAATATGTAGAACAAAAGTTGTAGA
>VDFB02079909.1:0-28749 GCA_007258455.2 Sequoia sempervirens | reverse complement strand
GAATAAAAGTTGGAGTTCTGAGCACAATCTTCTATGTCAATTAGTTGATGCTTGCTAAGGGGGCCCACTTAGTAAGTATTTGTAGGAGCGTAGTTGTTTATCCTTTGTTAATTCAAGTTAGATTTCATTTTAGAAGTTTCAGCACAAGCTCAGTCTTATACTGTTCCTGCAGCATCGGGAATCCATCCCTATATTTGTTCCTACAGCATAAGGCTAGTTTATAGTTTGTCTCTCAATCGTAGCTATTATGATTTCTGCTTTGGTTAGATTATGATTGAGTTAAGAGAACTTTGCATTACCTTCCTATAGCATAGATAGAATTTCTTTCCAAGTGTTTATTTTCATTAGGTCGTGACTGAAACCAGTTCTTAGTGCACATATAGTGCCACTCCATTTAAAGTTTACGTTCCCTGGTTTGACAAGTAAATGAACGACCACGAAGAGGTATTAGTCACCTGCTGGAATGTCCAATTCCTGGGATAGGTTTTTCCATGATTTTCATATCCTTTTGTGGGCACGACCATTTTTGGCGCCGTTGTCGGGGATGGTGTCAATCTAAGAACCTGCTATAGTCATTGTTAGCAGTAGTTTTTCAAGTATTTTCAAAATATTTTAAAATACCATCCATTTTCATTGCATGCATAGAAGGAGAGACGCTCAGGGAAGATTTCTCCCCAACCTGCCATTCATTGCTAAGAAAACTGAACCAGCTTATAGCCTATTTGAGGATGAAGGAGACTTAGATATTGACCCATTTGTTGACAGTCTGTGTGCTGACTTGCTATTCGGCCCATTTGACAAAGAACCTGAAGAAAATCCATTTGCTCCTATACTTGGTCAAGTGAACATGGCACGTAATCCACCAAATCGACCTCCTGCCTTTGAATTCCCCATTATTGCTCAACAAAACAATGACAACCTTAAGAATATTCCTTCTTCATTACTTCCCAAGTTTTATGGCTTAGTTACAGAAGACCCAGAGACCTTCTTGTTCGAGTTTGATATCCTCTATCGCAGTTATGACTACACTTCAGATGCTCACAAACTAAAATTGTTTCCTGCTACCTTGAAGGAGGGAGCTCTCAGATGGTTCATGAGTTTGGGAAGGGGTGTTGTAGATAGTTGGGCAGCCATGCAAACAAAATTTCTTGAGAAATACAAGGAATACTGTAAGAGTGGCAGTAAAGGTGATGACATATTTCGAATTCAATAGAAGGAAGATGAAATTCTGGAGGATTATATATCAAGATTCTTGTTTTCTCTGAAAAAGAATTTAGACCATACTCTTAATGAAGAATCTCAGAAATTACTTTTTCTAAGGGGAATCAATGATACTTGTATAGATGCCTTGGACCTGATGGAAGGCTGTGATATCACTCAAGCATCTTCGGATGATCTCATGAAGATATGTCTCAATTACTCCCGAGCAAATGTGAAGAAGGGTAGAGGTCATCAAGCTATAGTGGGAAAGTCTTCTTCCAGTGGAGTTTCCCAGATGGAGATCACAAATTTGCTGTCTGATTTCAAGTAGGACATCATAAATAACATGGCTACACAGTTGGATACGATGCAAGCTTGCAAGAAACATGCGGAGGCTGAGCCGATCCTAGCTAAGTTATGTCCACATTGTAGACAGAAGAAACGTGACTGCAGATGCAAGTTGGTGGCCAACATGGAGGCTAAACAGTTACCTACTGATTTTAAGATGATAGAAGGTGATGATGACCAAGTCTTCTTTGTTGCACAAAGGAGACTATGGGCTCCAAGACAAGGTATGCCTCAAGATCCTTTGAATTTTGGTAATCCTTACTCTAATTATAATAACCAATGGAAACCTACATATGGCCCATCTCCACCTTGGAATGCCCCTCAACCATATTGGCCTAACTATCAGAACCCTCAATGGCAACCCCCTCAAGGAGGTTGGCGGTGACCTTCCACAAGGGATGCAAATGACTCCACCCTCCAGTAACCGCGCTAGAACCCCAATGGAGAGGTCCAAAGAATGGTAGAACCAACCCCTCTAGATTCCTCAAGTAGCCTCAGCAGCCTACCAACCTCCCAGCCTCTTATGCCTCCTCCTCCTACAGCCTCTAGGCACCGCAAAGAAATATTGGCCTCCAAAACAAATGCCTATGCCTCAAGCCAACACAAATCTCAATAATAAGCATAACAACAAGAACCTATGTATTCTCAAGTAGGTCAACCAAGATTCCAAATTTTATGCCCCTCAATATCACCATATCCATCCTCAAGTCCGAACCACTCTCCCTACCCATGCCCACCTATAATAACAAAGATTCCAGACTTTGCTGCTGAACAACCTACTAATCATGCAAAAGATATACATGTATCAGCTACTGCCTCTAAGGAACCTATCCTGCAGCCTCAGGCGACACCACCTTTTCCTCAGAGATTACAGATTACTACACCCAAGACCATTGAAAAACCCACCTTTGATATTTTGGAGCAGCTAAAGAATGTACAAGTCCAAATTCCTCTTTTTCAAGCTATTAAAGATGTTCCAGTTTATGGAAAATCCATTAAAGAGGCTTGTTTAAAGAAACAAGGAAGAAAGAAAAAGGATCCCCAAACTATCCATGTCTTAGGATAGTTAGCTGATATTATGTTGGGAAAGGTTGTCATTCCAAAGTACACTGATCCTGGAAATCTTGTAGTAAAAATAAATATCAACGGTCAAGTAGTAAGAAATGTTTTGGTTGACCTTGGTGCAGCCATTAATGTGATGACCAAGCACACTATGGAGTGTTTGAATATTCCAAACATTCGGTCTACACCGACTATCCTGCAGCTTGCTGATAGTTCCATGGTTACACCTGATGGAGTGATAGATGTTATTGTCACCCTTGAATCTTGGGAATACCCTGCTGATTTCACCATACTGTCCACTAAGGCAACCTTAGGAGGATACCCTATTATCCTAGGCAGACCTTGGTTAGCTACAGCTGATGCCCTTATAGGATGTCGTTCAGGAGACATGACAATTTCTGATGGTCAGTCCAAGAAGAAATTGGCTTTATACCCACCAGCACAACCTCTACCAGATTTGTCTCAACCAGTTTGGCCAGATCTAGGAGAAGAATCTTAAGAAGTTAATTCATTAGCTCAGTTAATGATGCTACGAACAGATCCATTTTCCCAACTTCAGAGTGAAGATAACCTGCTTCTCCACATTTTGCAGTTTAGTTCTGGTTTGAATAGCCCATCTGTTCTAGACAATCGTTCTCAGCAATGTTTTCTGCAGCAACTGGATCCTGAGAGCCATCATGATTTGCTATTATGTGATATACAGGCACCACCTTTATCAGCAACCTCAATAAATGATCTCACCAAACAGATAGAAGTATCTCCAGGCCGTTGTCTGCATATTAATAATAAGTTGCCTCTGTCTCAACAGACTGCCCTAGCCACAATGCTGCAAGCCCACAAAAGAGCTTTTGCATGGGACTATGGGGATATGAGGGGTTTAGACCCAAAATTCTGTACACATCACATATACAATAACAGTGATTTCAAACCTATCAGGCAACCTCAAAGAAGAATTAATCCAGCTTTGAAAGAAATTGTTAAAGAAGAGTTGCAGAAAATGTTAGCAGCTGGCTTTATCTACCCAATCTCCGATAGTCAGTGGGTTTCCCCATTGGTCATTGTTCCTAAGAAAGGAGGAAAATGGAGGGTATGTGTAGATTATAGAGAGCTCAACTTGGCAACAAAGAAAGATTACTTCCCTCTTCCATTCATTGATCAAGTTCTAGATAATTTAGCAGGGAAAAAGTACTTCTCATTCTTAGATGGCTTCAGTGGGTACAATCAAATCAAGATTGCTCCTGAGGATCAAGAAAAGACTACTTTTACATGCCCTTGGGGAATATTTTCCTATTCATTTTTTCCTTTTGGTCTTTGTAATGCTCCTGCAACTTTCCAGAGGGCAGTCATAAGTATCTTCTCAGACATCTCATATGATTGCATGGAAATATATATGGATGACTTTACTATTTATGGTACAACATTTGAGGAAGCTCAAGCCAACTTGGAGAAAGTACTACAGAGATGTGAAGATCACAACTTATCACTGCATAGTCAAAAGTGCTTCATGATGATGCAGAAGGGAATAGTACTTGGTCACTATATTTCTGTTGCAGGAATTCAGGTTGATCCTACTAAGATTGAAGTCATCTCTAAGCTACCCTCTCCTGCCAAGCAAAAATAGGTACGGAGCTTTCTAGGCTATGCCAGATACTACAGAAGATTCATCAAGGACTTCAGCCAAATAGCAGGCCCTTTATACAGTCTGCTGAAGAAAGATGTAGATTTTTCTTGGACAGAGGAATGTGAAAAAGCATTCCTTGACTTAAAAGTCGCCCTTACACAGGCACCTATTCTGAAAGGACCTGATTGGTCACTTCCATTTCATATTTATACAGACGCATCAGATTATGCCATTGGCGCAGTGTTAGGGCAGAAGGATGGCTCAATAGAACATGCACCCTATTACATAAGCAAAAATCTGCAAGGGGCTGAATTGAACTACACTATTACAGAAAAATAAATGTTGGCAATCATTTACGCCCTTAATAAATTCAGGCATTATATCACTGGTTATCATATATTTGTTCATATTGATCATGCTGCAATCCTGTATCTCATGAACAAAGCTGCAATATCCGGGAGACTGGCAAGATGGTTATTGCTGATGCAGGAATTTGACATTACAATTGTGGACAAGCCAGGTAAAGCCAACGTGGTTGCCGATTTCCTTTCTAGACTTCAAAGGAAAGATGACTCTACAATTATTGAAGGCTCTTTTCCTGATGAGCACCTATTTGCAATCAAGGTTATTCACCCATGGTATGTTGATATAGCAAATTATTTGGCCACAGGAAGAACTCCTCCTCAATTCTCCCCTAAGGAAAAGAGATTATTGGTAGAAAAAAGCTTTAACTTTTCTTGGATTGCAGATTACATGTTTTATATAGGGCCCAATCAAGTTATGAGGAGATGTGTACCAAAGGAGGACACTCATGATATACTGCATGCCAACCATGATGAGCCGTGTGGTGGACATTTTGCTGCCAAAAGGACAGCGATGAAAATTTTAAATACTAGTTACTATTGGCCAACTTTGCATAGAGATGCAGCCAAATATACCAGGAGGTGTGACAGATGCTAGAGGATGGGAAGACCAACTCGATCTGATGAGATGCCTCTATTTCCAAAAGTTGTATTGCACCCTTCGACAAATGGGGACTGGATTTTGTAGGACCAATTGATCCACCTTCCAATGGTAAGTCCTACATCCTTGTATGCACAGATTATGTCACAAAATGGGTAGAGGCTAAGCCTATGAAACATGCTAGGGATAATAAAGTGGTTGAATTCCTCTATGAGGAAATATTTACTAGGTTTGGTGTCCCTAGGAAAATAGTGACAGATCAAGGAGCACAATTTACTTCTACCCTTATTACAGCTTTAGTCAATGAATATAATATACGGCATAGGAAATCAACTCCTTATCACCCCTAGGCCAATGGCCAGGTTGAGGTCACAAATAGGGACATAGAGGCCATTTTGACTAAAACTGTAGATTTGCATAGGAAGGACTAGGCCACAAGGTTACCAGAAGCTATATGGTCCTATCATACTACCTGGAAGACTGCTACAAGATATACACCTTTTGAAATGGTGTATGGTAAAACAGCTGTGATGCCAATAGAGTTTGAACATAAGACTCTAAGAATAGCACTGGAGATGGACATGGATTTAACAAATGCACAAAAGGACAGAATCATGCAGCTCAATGCTCTGGATGAGCTCCAAAAGAATGTCCTGCAGCACACTGAGATGATACAAAATCAGCGAATAAGGTGGCATGATAAATACATTAAGGAGAAGAAATTCAAAGTAGGAGATTGGGCTCTGCTTTATGACTCACGATATAAGGACAGTCCAGGCAAATTACAAACCAGATGGTTGGTCCCGTATGAAATTGAGAATGTATTTGCTAATGGTTCAGTGCAACTTGTTACAATTGATCCTGTTAGATTCAAGTTGTTAGTTAATGGACACCGCCTCCGGTTGTACCACAAACCATTCTCAAAAGAAGAATTCATGCAGCAGTTCATTCAGGATTCTACCACTACTCTTCCTGCAGCCGAAGGCTTTATCCTTTCTCCTGCAACTTCTCCGTGATTTTATAATGCATGCTCATAATAAAGGTTTCCTTTTTAAGGGAACCCCTTTTTCTTCATTTCCACTTGTCGCCACATTTCACTTCTTTATCTTCCGTACCATCCATCCATTCCATCCATTCATCTCGTCTGTCCACGTCATCCATCCACCTCATTCATCAGCACCACCACTAATTATGATCTCATTCCCAACTGTCATCTCATGCCGAGGCCGTCAACTTTCTCAGCACGTACAAACATTTAATGAAAGGTACGCAATATCTTTTGATTATCGCATTTTTTTGATTTATTTCATTCTATTCATTTACTGCACTGTCTGTATCAGTCATTATTACCTGATTTTCACCTATTCCTTAGTACATGTGAGGACACATTTCATACTCTAAGTAGGGGGCGGGATAATCCACTTTTTAAACTTGTCTTTTTGTCGCTGTCACAACTGCTCAGATAATCTTTCTTTATCATTTTTCTGGTACTTTCCAAATATGATCGCATGTCTTTTTCATTGCATGTTTTTCATTGAAAATCACATTCAAAAACTTCTTGTTTAAAGAAAAACTGCTTGTTTAAAAAGTTCATTTTTGGAAAAGAAGAGAAAAGTGATGGCGGAATAGAAAAGAACTAGAGCAGAACAGGAAATTTTTTGATTCTCAAAAAAGAGTTGAGTTCAGCTAAGGAAAAACTGTGAACATGGTGGTCAGCTGGTAAGGCATGAGCCTGTAGCTCATGAGTTATTAATGCAAAATCCTCAAACGGCCCAAGCATTCAGCCTCTGTGGTTGGCTCAATTACTTTTTGAGTTTAGATGTTTTTAATGAGGAGGTTGCAGGCGAATTTTTGAGAACCCTTTCTGAAGGGGAGGCTACTGTATGAGGTCTAACAGTTGTTGTAACTGAAGAAAGAATTGCAGAAGTAACCGGGCTCCCAACCGTTGGAGAAAAATTTTCTTCGGATGCTGCCTCTGCAAGGGTAGAATTTTCAATACCCACTGATGGACCTTTGGAGGTCTCAAAGCAGGGATGCAAGCAAGTGCCATTGCCTCCTCCATACCCAGAATACGCTGCTTTCATAATCAGGTATTTAACTTGTGAAGGGAATTTCTCCTACCTACATTCTTACCACTTCAAATTGCTAAGTCATGAGGCATGGATTAGCTGTTAATGTTCTGAACTTTCAGTTAAAATTTCTGGAACAATGTGCCCACGGAACCTAACAGGGGAAAGATAATTCTATTGCTCACCATGGCCTCATAAAATTGTTGATTGCACGCTCTTTGAGAGATGTATCACCTCTTTCTTGGCGAGAATTTGTTGCCCAGAAGAGCCTGCAACGTCTAGAGCCCCCTAGAGCACTTACCCCACGGCCTCAGAAAAAGAAAGAGGAGATGGCGTCTACCAATAGAAGAACAGGGCAAGCATCATCTACTCCTGTAGCACCTGGTCCTACAGCTCTCACACCAAATTCCTCTGCCCGGGTGCAAACTAGGGCTGCCAGTAGGAGAGAGAGAGGAAAAACTAAGGCCGGAGAGTCATCTGGGGCAGAACAAACCCCAGAATCTGACCCTCATTTTCGTAAAAGGCAACGCTTCTTCTCCTGTAGCTTCTTCCCCCGGCAAGATTGTCTCCTACAAAGAACACCTATTGCCGCCACTCAGCTTCACCATCATCCTCTGACAAGGCAGAACCTTCTAGGCAATTCAAAAAGAGGAAGGCTATGAGAGCACCTCCTGCAGCCACAACACTGCCAAGAAGAGTTTCTACAAGAACACAATGTAAAGTATCCCCTGCTTCACGTCAACCTAAGGTTATTATAATTTCTGAAGAATCTGTTGAGTCTGAACATGATGTTTCTCAGAATGTGTCTGAGACTGTTGCACAGAGTTCATTTGTTATTCTTGAAGAAAAGCAAGTTGAGACAAGGGAAGTTGAGCATAATGAAAGGGGAGTACCAAGTCTTGATGACTTGGCTGCTGCGGCTATGCAGATTTCGGAGGAAGCACAGTCTTCTCCACTGCAGCAACAGGAATTTATCCTGCAGCAAGAGGAAGAACAGATTGAACCATTGGAAGTAGCCAATGAAGCCTCAATTCCCCTTGCAACTTGTCAAGCCATTGTTGTTTATAAGAAGACATTTTTAATTGAATTTTTGGAATATGTCAAAGCTACATGGAGACCGGTTACATTACAAACCCTAACTTTCTGCCACCTGGCCAAGACTGAAATGCAACAAAGTCTTTGGGAGGAGAAAAAGAAGAAACTGAAAAAGGAAATTGAAGGGCAGAAACAGGAGATTCGGGCGTTAAAAGAGAAAATGGATGAAATGCTGAAGGTAACTGGTCAAATTATGGAATGTAGACCACCACCCAGATTTTATGCTCTGTGCCTCAAAGAACAGTTCTTATGGTTCCAACTGATGAGGATTTCCAGAAATCAAGATCCTATTCTTCACACTACTAAAGAATTTTACGATGCATATCAAGCAGCCCCTAAATGGATCAGAAATTATTTGTGTGAATTTTACTTACATGGCTTTTTAATTCCATTTGAAATAGAATGGAATCCCCTTCTGTATATTGGAGACATCCATTTGAGATCATTTATGTCTTGGGTAGCAAATGAAGCAAATTACGGTAGGCAATGGGAAACATATGAAGAAGCCGAAAGGAATGAGCCTGTTCCATTGCGTTCTGAGAGTTCAGACCCCCGCACAATGCTGAAAACCTAGCTTACTCTGGCATATGGTTTTAATAATGATACAGCTAGGGTGAAAATATTTGATCTCAGAAAGCAGGTATATGACGAGCTTCAGGAACAATCATACTCGTCTTGGAGACTGTCATATTCCAGAATTGAAAAGAGGTGGGAGAGATTAATTGTTGGGTTAAGAAAATCTGAGCCTCACAGTCCCTTAAATTTTATAGTAGCTCTTAAATGTTCAAGCAAATATATATAGTTGGGACTTCAAAAGAGGTTTGAATTGTGGTTGCCATTAACATTTAGACCTCCTGTGCTAATGTGGCCCCTTTATCCCTTACCAGGCTACAAATCTTAATGAAGACACAGAAGCCCGTAGGTATGAAAGGTGGCAGAGTTATAGAGGCTTTTGTTACAAATTTGGAATTCCATTTCAGGGTCATGCCTCAACCACTGATTTCAGAGAGACCACCAGGAAGTTTAATGCTAGAGGACCAGCATTGGGTTAAGTAGGGGCAAAATGATGAGCCCAAAATATGCTCATCATTTGGATATCATGATGTACTTTTAATACCTTTACTTTTGTTGTTTATGGTTGTTTAACTCTCTTAAAACCTTTTATTGGGGGATATCCTGTAGCAATACACTTTCATGTTCCTATAGCCGATCATGTTGACATGTCTATATTTATTTATTACCTGTTGACTTCCCAAATGATTGGTATAACGCATGTAGTTTTTGAATGATGAAATAGATTTAAATATGTGATTAATGAATGGATATTATGTATGTGCCATGCACCTTTTCTTTCGCATCTATTACCTTGTGTTTCATAGGTTGTTGAAGAAAGTATGATCGAGTCAAAGGGCAGCCAATGGCCTTTGCAGTAAGAGTCCATTTCTGCATGACTTTGAGGAAGCTCGCGAACTCTTTGGCCGGCTGTTGGGAAGGATTTTGAATGACATTTAATCTAGAAAGAGTGGAGTGCTAGATTCTCTCTAGATCGGGTTGAATGGATAAACTCATTTATGAAGTTGTTCCTCGATTTCGGGATACATTTTATATCCACGTCTTTCTCTGTTAGGGTTAGTTAGTTAGTTGTTCTCCTGATTTAAAAATAAGTGTTCCTCCTGCGCGGGTGAACAAGGGAAGGAGATAGATAGATAGAGAAGCAGATTATGTAAGAGTTAGAGTTATAATATGAATCAGAGTTTTTGTTAGTTTTCTGAAGCAGAACAATCAATGTAAATGATTTCACGTTATGAATAAAAGTTGATGGAGTTCTGAGCACAATCTTTTGTGTCAATTATTTGATGCTTTCTAAGGGGGCCCACTTAGTGAGTATGTAGGAAGTAGTTGTTTATTCTTTGTTAATTCAAGTTAGATTTCATTTTCAAAGTTTCAGCACAAGCTTAGTCTTATCTTGTTCTGCTGACATAAGGCCAGTTTATAGTTTGTCTCTCAATTGTAGCTATTACGATTTCTGCTTTGGTTAGATTATGATTGAGTTAAGAGAACTTTGCATTACCTTCCTGTAGCATAGATAGAATTTCTTTCCAAGTGTTTATTTTCAATAGGTTATGACTGAAACCGGTTCTTAGTGCACATATAGTGCCGCTCCATTTAAAGTTTACGTTCCCTGGTTTGACAAGTAAATGAACAACCACGAAGAGGTATTAGTCACCTCTGGAATGTCCAATTCCCAGGATAGGTTTTCCATGATTTTCATATCCTTTTGTGGACCAAAGGCTATGATTTCCTCAAAAAAGAAAGGAAGTCAAAATGTTCTTAAGGAGGGAAATGTGACCAAAAATGGGGAGAGTTCTGAACCTCATAGGGACCGTAAGAGGAAGAACCTTAAACCTGATACAGAGGGTGCCAAGGGTGCTAAATTCAAGGGGACTGTAGCTAAGAAAATTTTGAAAAATGGTGGTGAGAATGAATGAAGGGTAAACACTGATGTTGGAAGGATAATTGGCAAAGAAAATGAGTAGGGGATTATTGAACCCGAGAAGGTGGTGGAGACTAGTGAGAATTGTGGTGTTGATAGGTCTGGGAATGAGATTATGGAGGTGCCTAATTCCACGAATGTAGTTGTGAAGGAGGCTGCAACACCAAGAATCAAAATTTCTGGTAATGTTGATAGAAGAAAAGCTAAAGTGGTGTTGCGGGGTGATTTTCATTAGGAGGCTCAATTTGAGGAGGTTGATAGCTTGTATGTTGATACTAATATTTTTAATTGTAATAGGAAAGATATTAGTAATGTTTTGGGTATGGCTAAAGATGGTACTGTGAAATTTGTAAAAAAATTAAATGGTTTTTTAGTGAAGTCAACCATCTCAATATCAAAGTGTGATCACTGGACAACATTAATGTTGGCATCATTAATAATAGCAACCTGGAGACTTTGGTTTATGATCATAAAAAAGAGAATGCATGTTCTTCTAAATAGTGTGGCTAATGATGTGCCAAAATGAAGATAAACCATGAAGCCATAATTGCTTCACTTGAAGAGAAGATGGAGAAATTACATGAAAATTTGGGTACTTTGGTTAAAGTTAGTCAATCTTCTCTTTATACCAATGCACAGGGTCTTTCTCTTTTGAACGATAAAGCGTGCAAATGGACTAGGGAAATGATTGTGTAGAGGAAAGGAGTTGATGGTGATGATGTTGAAGGATTGAAAGGAATACAAATTTTGGATGTGGATGCTTGCCCAAGTATCGTATGAGGAGCAAGACTAAGAAGAACATGGAGATCCCTTCTCATGAGTTGGTTGAGGTTGTTGATATGCATGATCATATCATTACTCATGATTTGGAAGCATCTAAGATCTTGAAGAACTTACAGTAGTTCTCTGGTGTTGTTTTTGTTGTTTTTTATTGTCTGCTATTTTTTTGTTAGTGGTTGGTTGCTTGATTATTTTATCTTAATGACAATTGTTGTTTCTTTTAGGTTGTTTGTTTTTTCTTGACATATCTTTATAGTTTTTGTTCTCTTGTAAAGGGTTTTGGGTCTCTTCAAAACCTATTTTTCTTATGATAAAAAACTTTCATGACATTAGATCAATTCTAGGGCCAATACATTGCCATACCAAATTTATTTCATAATGATAATATGCATCTAATTTTGGGAGTACATGTCCTACACTTTAATAATGGATAAGTTAATCCCATTATGGGTTCTAGATCATACATTGGTTAAAGTGAATCATTCATGGGTCCTACATTACCTTATGGTTAAATAATCTACTTGAAGAGTACAACAAGAAAAATTGTATAGTGGTTGAACTAACACCTTCATGGGTGTTATAACAACATTCTTACAATGATTAAAATGATTCCTTCATGGGTCCTATGATAGAATTTATATGGTTTTATAGGGGAAATTTGGTCACATCCCAATGAATATATCTTTATAAACTCAAAAAAATTACACTCTTTTTTAATTTATGTTTGATAAATGGCTCAACTTATAAATTACCAAGTTGTACAATTCATTGTAATTTTTATGTTACTAATGTTTGTTGAACTTTATACTAATGTATTGTGTGTACAAGTAGATTAGTTGTTGCAAATTACCAAGAAAATGTAGGCATCAAGATGCATAATCTAATCACATATATTATGAATGTACTTACTATATCAATTAATATACTCTTTACTTTAACATGCACAATCTATGTAGTTCACATGTAGGCTATATATAATGAAAATTATAGAGGAGAAAAGTGTATACTTCACCCTTTTACCTCTTATTTTATGCTCACTTTGTATTTGTCCTAAATAATACACTAGGCCAAAAACTAATTTTATCTTTTTTACACATACATTGACATAAACCTAAAATCCATTCCATTACCAAAATTTATCTCAATACTTGCTAATCTAGAATCTATATCAAAAAATCCATTCTTGCACCCTACCCTATATTGGATTGTAGGTATGATTCTATCCCTTGGATGAAATCATTCACAAGATCTAGTCCTCCCAATTCAAATGAATGTTTCTTCTTCTAAAGTTGAATTTTAAAAAATCTAACCATTGCTCATCAACTTGTGCACCTTACCATGTGATAGTTTGAATTGAGTGACTATGGTGGTATAATTAAAAACAATCTCTAATACATAATCTATTCATATAGAGATAAAAAATATAATGATTAATTGGTCAAGGGAGGTAAAATTAAAAATCAAATTAGAGCATATACGATATCACTAAACTACATATACTACATTTAAACATTTTGCATTATCTATCTTTTATATCTTCAATTTTGTGAATCTACAATATAGTTTGACTTAAAGCAAATGAAGTTTCACATTTCAAACCTCTTGTAGAAAATCTCCAAATGATTTTCTTTGGGTGCCATTTAATTCATAAATATTAATTAGTGAAAAGGACTCATCATTGAAGTATCACTTTATATAGAATATAATTATACAAAACATAAGTGTCTATAAACTAAATTACAAGAGTGATTTAATCCTTAACAATATCCAAATAAAAAACATAGAAATAAAAATAATAAATACGAATAATCTCCAAATTCCTTCAATATGAATAACTCTAATTTAATAAATAGCTAAATAATCTTTTAAATTCTTTTCATTTGTCATAATATAATTAATAAATTTTTGTTGGTGTTTTTTTTCTCTCATATGTTCATATGTGACAAGTATTATTTTATGTGTTTCCTAAAATGTTTCTTAATTAAAATGTGTATGAAACATAAATGCATTTGATCATATAATACTAAGGTATTCCAATATCCTAATCTATCTATTAACTATACAAAAGATTGAATTCCCAAAACGACCAACTTGATTACATCCCTATGATCCTATCTTTCTAAACACAAAATGTACACTCCTTTTTGTCATTTTATATTTGATAAATGACAAATTATAAATTATGAAGCTGTGAAATTGTTATAATTTTTATTTTTATCAACATTTTTTGTAGGTTCTATTAATTTTGTATGTGTGTGTGAGAGTAGATTAGTAACTATAGATTAATAATAACATGGAGAAATTGAGAGACATCATCTAATCAAATATCCTTTAATCTATCTACTATTTTAACAAGCATGATTCTTGTAGTTCACATGTGGGTTAAAGAGAAGGAAAGGTGTAGATGAGAAAAGTGCATATTGCACCATTTTAACCTCTTGTTTTATACTCACTTTTTCCTTGTCCTAAATAATCAATGTACTAACACCTGATTTGGTCTATTTTACACATACACTAGTGTAAACCTAAAACCATTCCTTGATTAACCTATATCAATCCTTGATGATCTAGAACATAGTTCACACCATCCATTCTTACACTATAGGTTGGATTATATGTGATTCTATTCATTTAATCAAACCATCCATGGGATCTAGTCCTCACAATATAAATTAAAATTTCTTGTAGGAGTTGAAAATTAGCTTTAAATCCCAGGACAACCTATAAAAATAGTGAAAATCTTCTACAAGAGAGTATGCAAGAAATGAGCTTGCTTGATATGAAGATCTATCAAATATGATGATGAGGTATATTACAAGAGTGTAAAATGAACTTGATTATAAAAACAATGTGTGATAAAGTACCAACATTAAATGACTATGCCATTATTAAATGACATGAGTTAACATTAAGTGACCTAGGACTCTAATATTTAATAAAAGCTAAAAAGCTAAAATATTATCTAAACAACTTAAATGAGCATAGGACCTAAGTGGACTTAATATGTAAATATGACCCCACTAAGTAAATATTTAGGAAAAATACCTATTTACACCAACACCCCCCTTAAGTGCAATTTAGGGAGAGTCAATTATTATGCAAACGATGCAACGATGGGTCCTGACTATGATGCCATTTTAGGTAACCATGTATAAATGCAAATGCATTCTCTCATAAATGGAGAAAAGGAGAAAAACCACATGGGGAAAACCCCTCTCCAAAAGAGAGAAAAGATACAATCAAGTGATGAAAGATTGAGGACTACATGATACCCACCAAGTACAACATCCATCACACACACACACACATATTACAATTTATGCCCCATAAGAGGGAAATAAAGAGACCACATAGCCCCCCATAATGAAGTAGATCCACAACCACTAAAGAAATTCTAAAGAAAAAAGAGAATCCAATGTCAACAAACAACATGTATCCCCTTGGGAAGAAAGAAATCCAATGATCGATGCTGAAGAAACCTCATCTCCATGATGAAGCAAGAGGGAAGAATCCTCATGAATGTTATCTCTAAAGATGCATCAAGTGTCTTTGAAGATGTCTCAACAAAATTACATGTGAAGACAAAGAATGTGAAAATGCAGAAGAGGAATGAAAAACCAAATCTAATATACCTATCATGAAACCATCTTGCATAGGCAAATCTAGAAAAAAAAATGTATCCTGCTCATCTGAAGTCCTAGAAACCAATTCAACACTCAAATTTGAAGAAGTAGGAGATGATAGAACCTCATCAAAGGGTTGATGAACAATGACATTTAAAAAATCACCAAAACCACCATTTGAAAAACTACCCACACTTGATCTAGGAAAGTGGTCCACAGAACATTCATCATCAGGAATGAAATGAGAAAAGGTGTAGATATTTTCATTATGATCAGCCCTACCCAGTGTAACAAGTTTTCTAATATACAAATCATGAATGAAAACTAAATATGGAGTGAGCTCAATAGATGTACCAATGCATTCTATTTAGTTTACTAAAATAAGATTATGTCGAACATTAGGAATGCAAAGAACATTAAAACTATGATTGGGCACATCAACAACTCCTTTACCAAATACATCTAAATAAACACCATTAGCCATCAAGATATTCATGATTGAAGTATGCTTCAAGGATGAAAACATATCAGGTTATCCTAATATATGATGTGAGGCTCCTAAGTCAAGGATCCAATCTTTAGATTGTTCAACATGTCTTACAACAAGAGCATGACCCTTCATCTTAGTATCTTTTACTTTATCACGGGCCCATTAGCAATTCCTGTGGGACCTGTGTGTGTACAAGATAAAGGCTTCGAAGAAGAAGGTGAACTTGTAGATTTAGAAGGAAAATAAATTTTATGTTCTTTTAGAAGTTGTCTCATTTCATCTAATTCTTTATTATAGCAAGTATGTTCACCATGTTCAGGTTAGTTACAATAACCACACTTAGGTTTCTCCTTCTTATTTTTATCTCCTCTAGGAGAGGTGGGTGTATCACAAGATTTTTTCTTAGGTTTTGACTTCTTCTTTCCTTTATCTTTAGGTGATGATGCAATCAAATCACAATTCTTAGAGTGTATTATGTTGACTAAGTTTAGCTTGTTCCCTATTCAACCTATCAAAAATGTCTCAAAAGAAGGCATGACAAATGAATCACCTAATCCATCCATTGTAGCATAAAAGGAAGTAGAGAAGCATGAAAACACACCTTTCAACTTAGATAAAATCAAGAATATGTATTCCTTATCAATTTTATCTTTACCACAACCAACCAATTGAGAACTTAATGATTTCAATTTTACCAAATAGTCTTCAATGGTGTTAAAAGAATATGTGGAAAGTGATTCCAAATTTTCCTCTAATTGCATAACACGAATCCCACTAAGTGAACCAAATAATTCCTTGTACTTATCCCAAACCTTCTTACGAGTAGTGCATTCCTCGATATGGAAGGAAAAACTATTGGAAACATGCATAGCAATTAAACCCACAACCTCATAACATTTGTTCCTATGAGAAAACCTTTCATATTCTCTAGAAAAATTAAGTTGTCCATCATCCAAAGTGGACCACAAACCCATAGACCAAAGAAATTTCCTCATTCTTTCCTTCCATGTATGATAATTATGAGGAGTTAGGACCTCAGACCCTGATTCAACCATTAGAACAAGTTCCAAGAGTGTAAAATAGACAAATATCTCATACAAACTGATGTGATACCTCCCAAATCTGAAATACAACAAAAAATGAAGCCCCCCCACAAAAAAAGCTTCTCTAAGAGATAATATGTTCAAGTAATTAGTGAATATGCCAAATATGCAAAAAAAAAAAGGAATTAATTATACCTAGGGCTAAATTTGGAAAAACTTAATGAACCAAATGATAGAGCTCCTAAATACCTTTCAATTAGAATCACAAAAATTGGATAAACTGACAAAAATTTATGAGCTCAGAGGTCAAAAAGGGAAAAGGAACTTCAATTGGAAATAAAATGTACCTACAACAAAATCTAGAAAAATACCTACACCATTGTGAAGTACATAGAACCAAATTTCTGCCAATATCTCATTTGCAAAATTTTGATACTTGGGCGAAAAGTTATGCTTTGGTGAAAAAAGGCCCAATTTGGGCACTTGGGGGTCGAATCTTGGCCCCTTGGGGGCTAGCAATTTTTCTTACCATGTGACTGTGGCACACAAGAAGGAAAAAAAGAAAATGCACCACTACTTGGGTAGTATTGGAGTGGTGCTAAGGGGTGGTGACGCTTGTAGCATGTGGCAGGTGCCCATGTCATCAAGCGCTAAGCACATGCACTATCTATGTGACCATTACAAAGAACCAAGGGCTGCAAATAAAATTTAAATTGTCAAAAATAAATATTTAAAAAATGTTATGCTATTGACTATTCATACTTGCAGACACAAGTGTTGACACTAGGGATGTATGTTGACTGTGTAGATGTTGATGCCTATAGAATATTCTATAAAATATTCCTTTGACATGACCTATGATGGTGACTATACTCTATTGTGACCTATACAAACTATATGGAATTGTATGGATCCATACCACACATTTTATGTCGACGATACAACAAAAAAACCTCTAAGGGATTGAAGAAAACATCTTCAATTTTGATGATTTGATAGGTGTTCTTGGGAATTTTGGATGCAATGGAAGGGTTGATTTTGTCCCAATTTGTTCCAAAAAATCAGATACCTCCTAGATCTGGTAAGCACCTCCCAACTTAAAACCCTTGTAAATTTGACAAAAAATATCATATTTTGACAAAACAAAAGCCAATCTTGGATTTCTTAGATGCCTTGGACTCAATTTTGAGCTCATATTACCTCCAACGTGCTCCAAAAATAACCTTCAATAAAAACTTGCAAAGAGGAACCCTCCACAATTGGTTTTTGTTTTCCAGTTTTTTTGAATCCCCAAATCACCATCAGGTGCAAGGGAAGAAGATATTCAACCTTACTAAAATTCTCCAAGATCTCTCACTAACAATAGCTCTATCCTAAAATATGAGAAGGAATTTGCAATACTTGGCTCTAATACCATGTTGGAGCTTAAAATTAGCTCTATCCCAGGATCACCTACAAAAATAATGAAAAATTCTACAAGAGAGTATGCAAGAAACAGGCTTGCTTGATATTAAGATCTATCAAATATGATGATGAGGTGTATTACAAGAGTATATTATGACCTTGCTTATATAGACAAGGTGTGATAAAGTACCAACATTAAATGACTTGAGTCAAAATTAAATGTAACTAAGACTAATATTTAATAAAAACTAAAAATATAAAATCTTATCTAAACAACTTAAATAATCCTAAGACCTAAGTGGACTTACTATGTAAATAGGACCCTAGTGCCTAAGTAATTAGTTAAGAAAAGTACCTATTTACATCAACATTTCTCACCTTTTTAAGCTTATTTTTCACAAAAAATTATTATTTCTTATCAACTTGTGTGCCTTACCATCTAATAGTTTAAATTGAGTGACTAGGTTTGTGTATTTAAAAATAATCTCTAGGGAAATATCTATGCATCTAGAGATGCACAATCTAAGAATCATTTAATCAAGGAATATAAAATAAAATAAAATAAAAGGATATATCATACCATTAAGCTAAATAAACCACACTTAGGTATTTTGCATTATCTATATTTTTTCTTTGATCTTGTGAATCTGTTATATGATTTGACTCAGAGCAAAGAAATTTTCACACTGCAATCCTCTTACTACATTGCCTACAAACTAATAATTACCCAATGATATAGACTGCATTTTTACTACAATATTTTCATTATTTTTTTCCCATCTCCTTGCTCTCTTATTGTGATCTTAATTGTTGTTAAGAGGAAAATGCTTGACAAGAAACAAAAAATAGAAGAGGGCATTTTCTTCCACTATTTTTAACTTGTGCTAGATTTCCTTCCCTTAATGCTATCCAAATCATTCCATTTGAAAATGAAATAAGGACCTCTCCCAACACCTCCTTTTCCTAGATAAACTTGTGGTATAACTATCTCTTATCTAATAAATTATTTTTATTATTTGTTTATTTTTTGAACATAACCTCTAATGAGGTAAAATTAGAAAAAACAATTAAAAAATTAAAAGAGATATAAAGTATTTACATTTATGGGAAAATAGTACATTCTCCATTCTTTTATTAAAAATTCAAGTTTTTCAGATGAAATTAAAGTCATCATTATATGTATAACTTTTCATATTAAATAATTAATTAATCTTAATATATGAGTTGATATAAATAGAGTCCGCACGGTAGCAGAGTTGGCTTGAGCAGTGGGTTTGCTCTCCATTGGTCTAGGGTTCGACTCCACTTCCGGATTTAAGAGGTGGGACTTCTTGTGGGCGGGGTATCTCACCCACATGGGACTAGTCTCACCCTAATTCGACCCAGGTCCCAAAGATACAGATTAAACTTGTAAATCTGATTTCCCTAAATTCTAAAATTGATTGTAAAATGTCTCCTCTTATTACAACTTTCATATTATTTAAATAATAAATAATTATTAAAAAAAATTGTCACTGCCTTACCAACCCTCATAAAATATTGAAGACACATTGTGAATATGAGAGGGCTCCTTGGAATAAATGTCTAAAGTTTATAGGAAAACGTTATGTAACTAAATGATTTTACTTTAGTGGAGATTATTGACTTATTCTTAACATGACATGAGCATTTATAATTTTATCATTGTCAAACACAAACAAACCCATTTACACTTATTTTCTATTTCTAAGTCCTCTTAACTTTTAGTTGTTTCTTTTATGGGTGGACTTATCAAGGAAATTTAATACAAAAACTACTTTGATCCTTTCAATTATTTTTTAATTATAAGTTTATTTAAAAAAAAATTATTAGTCTTTTACCATTCAGATAATCATAATCATGTGCATATAATAATAATAGTGAGATATTTTATAGAAAAATGGTATAAATATATTTAAAATACATATAGATAAGTGATATATTAAAATATTTGAACATTGTATTTAAATTTATTTTTTAGAAATAAATCAATATCACCCACACACATATGTCTAAATATTGTATTTGAATTCATAATGTGAAAATGCTTAAAATATTATATGTACATATGTGTGTATATGTATATAAAAGATTATTATAATAATATTATATCAATATAATTTAATTAATATATTAATTGACATAATACATTATGTCAATAAAAAGTTAAAATTATAACAATTCTTATTTGAGAATACAAATATAAAACAAAATAATTTTTATTATTACAATATTTCAAAGATAAGTATACTATCATATCATGACACTTGTAAGCTTGTAGAATTTAAATAACATATATGTGTGCTTTATAAAATCATTTTTAATGTTTTAATAAGTCTTCTCAATTAGTCCACACATTAATAATTTTTAAAATAAATATTTAATTTTAAAATAATGACAAATATGTAAAATGTTTGTATTTTGTGACAAGATTACAAAATGGATTCTTGAAAGTACTAGTCCTTATACAAAATTCAAAGTGATTAAATATTTATAAAATCTTTATAAGATAATTTTTATATAGAAATTCAATATATTTTTTATATTCAATATAAAATTTTGCATATTTCATTAGAATATTTAACAAATCCATTGTGAAAGTCTTTCTATGCTATGACCACAACACTTTGACTAGTATCTTTTTAGTTTTCTAATGATGAATAGTTTATTATTTATATTAAAATATAAATATAATCTATTAATTTATATAAAAGGTGGGTATAATAGAATCATACTTCAATAGTTAATGCGAGAGTCTAAAAGCAAAATTAAGGTGATGAAATTGCTATGAAGACTATTTACTAGTAGGAGAAGGAGGGGGGGCTCTATCAAAGATATTACTCCAACCATTTTTTTATCATTGAATAATGTTGAAATCACGATTAAAAATGAGTTGTGAAAGCTATAGAAGTATCAAATGCAATTGTTAAAATTTCTCTCTAAATTGTATTAGTGATTGTCTTTCCTAATGTTAATAGTATGGTTATAGAGAAAAATGTATCTTATTAATTCATGTCTAGTACTATAACTATAGTGATAGATAATTTTAAGTAGTTATTATCATGGTACTTTCTAACTAATTAAAATATATATATTTTATCTATATTTGTTGACAAAGTAAAACATTTTTTTTAATGATAAATGATTAAAATATTATTTATCTCAAAGACTATTAAATCAAAAACTTGAGTTCTTATCATAACCTACCTCTACATCAAAAACTATTAATAATGCTTTTTAACAATATAAGACAAAAAAATGATAACCATCTCAAATGTTTCAAATATTTATTTAATGTCCTCCTAATGTGACACTAAGATGTTACACCACTATTCCACCATTTAAATATTCTACTACTTACTATTATCTCTTAGTTTTCATGAATGACAAGTACCTAAAACATTTACTAATAGTTCATTTCTTATTTTTCTAAATTTATAAACAATTATGTCATGTCAATAGCTTTTATTAATAATCGAAGCATTATCAACAACTATGTGTGCTTGAGGGTATTATAGTTAAGAATTGATGCTAAAGAAACTTTTAAGTTGTTGTTTACTAGTTTTGTGTAGGAATCTTATAATGCTACCTTTGTTGCTCATGGTGATGGGGTACTTCCTCATGGTTCTCCCCTTGTGTTCTCAAGGACTTTGAACTTTTTTTTTGGGTATTCTTAGTAGGTCACATGTCTCCAAAAGTTGGTTAGACATCATAGTTTTTTCCATGTCTACTAACCACTACCCTAATGGGGAAATTTTGAGAGTTTCTTCACTATATGGCGGGGTTCCTTTTGTGATTGCTAATAATACTATTAATGAGATGATTTTCATGATGGACTATACTTCTATTATTATTTTTTGGAAATAGGCCTAACATTAATACGATCAACAAATGGGCAACAATAAGATGCAAACCTGAAGGTAATTTGGAGGTATTTGATTTATCCAAAAGTCATTTTTCACTTTTTATTGTAGGGAGGATTTCATGTATGTCCTAGTGAATGACCCATGGTTCCTTAGTAAATATAGCTTATCATTTTATAAATGAAAGTTTTATTTCAAACCTAAAGAATATTTGGCCTCAATGGCACCTACTTGGTTTTGTCTCCTAGGTCTACCCCTGAAATATTGGGATGAAGAGATTATTGCTAGAATAGCCAACTCTTTTGGCTAGTTCTTAATGTTGGATAAGGTTACCAAGAATAGGACCAAAATGGTATTCATGAGATGCTATGAAAATGTGGAGGTTGGAAAAAATCTCCCTAATTCCATTATTCTAGAATCTAAAGTAAACAAATGGATGCAAAATATAAGCTACAAGAACTCATCTGTTTGTTGTTAGAATTGTTCAAAGATTGATCATATGTTTAATGTTTATCTCTTGTAGAGGAAGGATGATAGAGTTGGCACTTTCCCTATTTCAAAATCCAAAAATTTTCCTACTAAGGAGTCCAGCCCTTACTTTGGTCCAAATCCTACCCTAGCTTATTTATTAGATCCATACCTAGAGGTTTCTTTGGAAGCTAATGAAATCCTACCTACTTTGGGAAAAATGTATCTTACCACTTTATATTTGGATTCAACTAAAGAGTTTGATAAGTTGGAAAATATTTTGGGAGTAGTCCCTTACACCTCTATTGGGGACCCTTAGTTCTACCTTGTGGTGAAAGATGTCTCTCTAGACCCATCCATACCTTCAATGGAGGTTTTGTTGGTAGAGGATGATCCCTCATCTTATGTGACTCATCTTCCCCCCTTTCATTAAGAATTCTACCCCAATTCTCTCTATGTTTTTTGAGGATGCTTTCCTTGATCCCTCTCTTTTATCCTCTCCTTCCACTCCTATTATGGGTAAGGGGAAATACTCTCTATGAGCTAAATATGAAAGGAAAAAAACTCATGATGGAAAGGATTCCAAGCCAAGGAAGAGATCCAACAAAGAAATCAAAGTAAAAGAAATTGCAATGGATATGGAAAATGAAAAATAAGTGACCCTAGAGTTAGAATTCTCCAAGAGAGGAAAAAGTAATAATCATGTCTTGAAATGTTAGAGGTTTTAATATCCCTCACATGAAGGTTATTTAATAGTTTTCTTAAGAATAATAAATATGGTATTGCTGTTCTCCAAGAATCCGAAATGTTAGTGAACTCCTTTTCATGTATTAACCAATTTTTTTGGCGTAGGGTGGTCTTTGATGTTGTTGGTGTAGATGGGGATTCTAACGGTATCATTACTTTGTGAAGCCCTACTCTACTATAACATAATTTCTTGTATTCTCATATAAAAAATTTAAGCATCCTTTTCAAACACAATTTTTTCTTAGATATGTAAATCCTTTCTAATATCTATGCTCCAAATAACAAAAATAATAGATTATATCTATGGAACAACCTAACTAGTTTCTTCAAAAACTCTCTTGAATTCAAATGGATGGTGGTATGGGTTTTCAACTCTCTACTTTATCCATCTAAAAAAATGGGGGGAATCATGGACTATTATGGACATTGAATTGGAAAACTCTTCTTTCACATGCTCCAATAAAAGAGTTGGAATAAAACTTATTCAAGTCGAGTTAGATAGATTTGTTATCTCTTCTAATTGGAACATTGTAGATAAATTTTGTCTAAAGTATCATGTGAGGATATACTATAATCATACCTCTCTATTTTTAAGCTAGGACATGGGGATCTTTGATGGAAACCACCTATTCAAATTTGAGATAATATGGAATTTTCCTCTAAACCTAAAAAACTTGATAAAAAATTGATGGAATGAAGAGGTTAGAGGGACTCAACAATTTAAAACTTTAGAAAAATTATAAAAATAAAAAATCACTTAAAGGAATTAAGTATTTTTTAAGGAAAAGAAGGAGGTTGAATAAAAGTTGCTATAAATTTAGCAAGAAATGGATAAAAAGGGAGCTAACAAGGAATTATATTATAAGGAAAAGTAAGATTTAATGATCTCCACAATAGCATAGCTAAAGTGGATTTTTTTTTGGAAACAAAAATTGAGGATCGTATAGTGTTAAAACTAGGGATCAAAACTAAAAATTATCTCATATGTCGGTCATTAAACACAAGAAGAATAATATAATTTTTGAACCAATCTTAAATGATGAAACCAAAATTTTAGAACAAAATGATATCCAAGTAGAGGAAGTCTATTTCTTCCACTCTATTCTCAATTATAATACTACCTAAGACACTAATTTTGTTGAGGGCCTATTGGAAGTTATCACTACCATAGATTTAGAAAGTCTTGGGAAAGAAATCATTAATGAGGAGGTTAGAAATGTTGATCTCATTTGAACCGTTCAAATCACAAGGTCTTGATGGATTTCCCCTAGCCTTCTTCCAAAATTAGTAGGTGTGTCATTTTAGATACCCAAGAATTTTTTGCCTCAATAAAATTCCTTAAAGGAATTAATATAACACCATCTTGGTTCTCATCCCTAAGAAGAATGGGGCCAATAAATTGCAAGAGTTTAGGCCCATTATTTTATGCAATAATATTTAAAAAAAAAATTCCAAGTTGTTAGTATTGAGGATTCAATCATTCCTTGATAAGATCATTCACCCCAACAAAAATAGATTTGTCCTAGCAAGGAAATTTTGGATGTTTTAATTCGTGTCTAGGAAACCCCTCACTCTATGGAAAACAGAAAAAAAATGAAAGTATGGATTTAAAACTTGGCATATCAAAGGCTTATGATAAGGTAAATTGAAGCTTCTTTTCAAATGTTCTTATATAAATTTTGGTTTTTAGGTTAAAATCTTAAATCTTCTCAAGAGCTACTACACCACCCTAATGTTTTAGATTATAATTAATGAGTCCCTAAGAGGTCATTTTCCTACTAAGGGAGGGATAAGACATAAACACCCCTCCCCCCTATCTCTTCGTCATTCTTGATAAATTTATAGGTAGACATATCATGTAACGCCCCACCACGTAACCTAAAGAATGTTGCAATGACTATGAAGGTGTAATAAATTTTTTTTAAAGTGTATACATGAATTTCATTAATGCAAACATTCCCTAAGATACGCGACAACGCACTACATGTAAATCCCATAATTAACATAAGTAACTAAACATAACATGCATTTAATTCTCATAAACTTAAGAGCATACATTCATTAGCAAATAAATTACATCAATGAAAGTATAATGTACAAAAATGATTTATTCTTACATTGCATTTATAATAAAATTTACAATACTCATTTCCAAATGAGGTAGGTCATACAAAAGTGTACAATTACATGTTACAAAAGTTCTCCCCGATTACAATTGAGGAGTGATACATAAATAATGTTTCCACTGATACAAATGAGAAATATGAGAAAGTACATATCCACACACGAGCTTTCCAATCAAGAAGTACTCATCGCCACGAATAAGAACTAGGGACCCAATGGTGTAAGGTGCACGTTCCACCCAACCAAGTGGTACCCGTAGGCCCACCCCCCATGCTAGGAGATAGTAAAAAGGTCCCCTAGACATAACCTACAAACCCCAGACATAGGAAAAACCATAGACAAAACTATACAAGTACCAAATTAACTTAATGGTTACATTGCTTCCAGAACTTGAGGATCAAATACACTCACAATGATACTGTTATTCTAGGTGTCCATTGTCATCACAATGTTGCATATGTTACCTAGGCAAATCTTCCTAGGTTTTGGCCCCCATCTTGGGTTACCCTGGTAACCTCTTACGAAACCCGACCCCACATGCAATCTGTTGCAAAATTGATTATCTTTCATAATGACAAGATATCAATTTTTCCATTCTAGGCCTTCTTGACTCATCCCCAAGTCTGAACTAGCCCTTGAGTCCATGAGTGAGGCTTAATTAATCTAGTTAAAGGTTTTAGACTACCTAATGTGTTGATTTAATTTTCACTGATTAAACTAACTCTACATGAGTTACCCAGGCACCACTTTGTGTGTCGGCCCTCATAAAGAGCCACTCCCCTAATAAAAATATAAGGAAACTAATTCTGCTAACTATGGGTAGACAAGGTGCACACAAACCAACATCAAGTACCAACTATATAACAATAGACATCACAACCGTTCATAGAACTAGGTATCAAAACTGAATAAAAACTATGTGCACTACCCAAGTTCGTTCAAAATATGGAACCATTATAAAAACAACTCCCTTACAAAGAAACGGTATCCAGAAGACTTACAAACCCATATAACCCCAATTTTCCCAATAAGAGTAAACACAAACTTAAAAACAATTCAAGAAAAATAATAACCTAACATTAGGATTTCCTAAATCCAATTAAATCATTCACATATTGCATGAAATTAAATATCTTAAATATAATTCCATTCTCAAACAATAAGGAAAATTGAAACAATTAGTTTAACTCCAAATTCCTCATTTTCTCATAACAATAAACTTCAAAAAAAATTAAAATTATTTTATACTAAAGTTATCCAATTCATGCATTCACATGATTTTATTTAAAACATATATATATATACAATTTTTAAACATATTAATATTAAATATAATTTTCCAACAAATAATATATATATATATACATATACATATATATATATAAACTTACATATATATATTATATTTTATAAAATTTAAAATCTTAAAAAATAATACAAAATCAAAATTCATAGAAAAGGGGCATCGGAAATTTTATTTAGTAGGCTATAAGATTACAGTCGCCAGCTGTTATTCACAGCCCACCCCATATGGGGCAACAATTGTGTTGGCAGTTGTGTGCTGCCTATGAGGTCAGTGTCGACTGCCTCCACAACCATCGCCCTTTATGGGGCGGCTGTGGGGCTAACCCTTGCAGCCCCAATACTTAACATATATTTTTTTTAAGAAAACAATTTTTTTGTTTTTTTTAAATTCATTGTACGGCGATTTAAAATTATAATTTATATTTTTTATAAAATTTCCCTAAGTATTTTACATGATTTCAAATGCATATTATTTGTAACTATGCATATATATATATATAAAATATAATATCGAAAATATGCTCGAGAAGAGCAAATTTTAATAAAGAATTTTCTACAGGAAGATTTAATCATATAATATAGAGGTTTCAATTTCTTAATTTTGATAAAGGGTTTCAATTTTTGTAACAAATGATTTCATTCACAATCTAAATTCTCAAAATCTTTTCTACAGAAAATATTTAACAAAGTTTACCACAGAGGTTTATGTTTCCCCAAATTAATCAGAGAATTTCATTTACAAATCTACAAAGATTTTCTTTTGTTTTCTTTTGAAAAATTTCTATTGTTTAACAATAACCTTCTGTGATGCTCTATGATTTTACTGTAAAGTTTTGTTTCGAAATTTTACACAGAGAGGTAACAAATTTTCTACAGAAATGTTTTCAACAAAATTTTACTGAGAAGTAATCAATAAATAATTTTTTTTTTTTTACAGAAGCTTCAATCAAATTTTCTTCTTCAGGCAATCTTTCTAATTTGCAAATTTAACAAAACTTCTACCAAAATAAATCTTTATACAGGCAATCTTTTCAAATCTACAATATAACTAAATAAATAGCAAAGAACCTATTTTTCTGTAGCTTGAAGAATTGAAAGTTGAAGAAAAGCTTTGCCTGCTGTGTGCAATTTCCAAAGCCCTTTCCAAATATCCACTTCTAGAAAGATGCAAATTACTAAACCATAAAATAATCCCGAGAACCTCTTCCAAATTTAAAAAAAAAAAACAAAACCCCAAGAAAACAATTTTTCCAACAATTCTCTCTCTTTTTTTTTTTCCCTTCCGTGAACAGACTTCTTGCCTTTCTCAGTTCTGGCAATATTCTCTCCGAGAAATTCCTCAACAAGAATTTTGCATTTAATTTTACTCACACACATGGCAAATCAAAAATATCTTCTAACAAACTCACATATATTTTCTTGTTTTAAAAATTATAAAGAATTTATTCAATTTTATTGAATTTAAAAATTTAGAATTAATTTCATTTTCTTTTAACAAATTTAAAATTCTCATTCACACAAAAGCATTTAAACTATATTTAATCTATTCACTCAATAATAGGAAATTTAATCAATTAATTAATTTATTTAATAAAATAACTTTAATCACAATGATTAAATTATTTTACCAAATAAACTAGTTTAATTAATTAAATTAAAAGAAGAAAATTTTTAACTACAATATTTAAAATTAATTAAATAAGCACTAAAATATAAAGAACATTCATCTAACATTAAATTCACAAAATAAACCTTGCTTAACAAATAACAAGACAAACATACTAGATCTAAACTGACGACATAGTATGACTAGGTTTGAGGCTAGACTAGGAAAACCTCGTTACTATCTCCCAATCAACATTACTATTGAGTCTGGACACGCTCAGACCTGTGAAACCAAGTGGAGTCGGTGTCATGTACCTGCAATCCTGCAATCAGACATATAACATACATGTATATAATCCATGATGCAAACACACTGTGAAGAGAAAATCGCGGAAATCACAGAGCACTCGCAAGCGAGTGATGCAAT
>VDFB02079907.1:0-23235 GCA_007258455.2 Sequoia sempervirens | reverse complement strand
CTTATGTCACTCATTCCTTCATCAAAACGATCTTCTTAGCAAGTGGACTAACATCGACCTCATCGATTCTCAAAAAATTGAATGTTTGTGGTACAATCTAACCACTTTGAGATTCCTCAGTGCCCATCTTGTTTATTTCTATTCTTTCTTCAAACTCTTCCACTTTCATCTTCATTTATAAATCCTTGAATTCATTAATTTTAATGAACTCATCACCTTCTACAAATATAAGAGTTGTAATTATCCTCTCATCATAATGCATTTATCTTTCCCCCTACATATAGATATCAATTCTAGCCTCTAGCTTATGAACTTTTGTCTCATGGATTGGTTGATCTACTTCAATACCATTTTTTCTGTGTCTCAGTACACTTGCCACTTCTTTTGTATCTCATACTTCTTCACTCATTGGCTATGAAACCAAGGGACTTGGCTCCTATGTTTTTTAATTCATGGGGAGTGGTTGGTCTGGAGATGAATGAAGAGCATCATGTATTGAAGAAGTTTCTAGAGGAAGCTTAGAAATTACAATTCCACTTGACCTTTTAGGAGGTAGTTTTGTGGGCCTTTTGATTTTTTTTGTGTATTTTCCATATAGTTTATCAATGTTATCAATCATCCAATTGATACTTTTAATAGGATATGTTTCATCTATATGAAATCCCAGAAATTCAATATTTGTCTTCTTCTTTTTCTCCTACAAGTTCCTTAATATTTCCCATTTTCTCTATCTCTAAAATACCTCTTAGAAAGTAAAGTACTTTTTGATTACATCTTTCTCATAATCAACTTGATGGGTGACCCTAATCTTTGTAAGGATGGTTTGTCTTACAATGTTCATGTGACCCTCAGGGTCAAACACCCTTTCTTTTCTATAACTAAGAGAGTACTTTGTTTTAAGATAATTTTGCAATTCCTCAAGAGTATCACATCCAACAAATAATTCTCCACACACTCTCAAATTTGGTAGGAATGTTCCCTATTTTTATTTATGAATAAATTCCTTCTCCATCCACAACATCTACCACATCAACTCTAAGAAGTCTAGTTGAAGGGGGGAAAAATTATGCAATGTATGTGGAGCCTATGGACATCCATAAATTCTTATTATTGTGACTTCTGGTAGGAAGAACCAATTAGTAAAGTTGTGGGTATGGCCTTATTTTGGATTCAATGCCAAAGGTCTCAAAAAAATTAGTATGGGTGTGTGTAACCTTGGTGATGGGTGGCCAAGAACGGTCATATCTCTATTCAAAAAATCATTATGGAATACTACATAGTTGAGTTTCTTGCACCTAATGTCTCAAATATAACACCAATGTTGTACAAGCATCATATTTCCTTGGTGAAATTTTACCAAGCACATTCCTTTAGTCCATCTATCTTTTTTTTGGTATAATATCAAATGAAATAGCAGAGAATATTGTTAAAAGTTATAGGGGATCTATATTCCTTTACTTGTAAGAATCCTTCATGAAATTCGTTCTCAATGTATGAAGAAAAATCATATTAAATGTTTGTTTTGGGGTTCTTGATTCTCATAGCCATCATCATCAAGCCAATTAGCATCTTTTCTTATGCATCTATCCCAAGTACTTGACATATAGTAGAATATGTTCTCTTTCAAAATAAAGTTGAAAATCCCCTATAAGAAATGGCTCAATGGCAGAGGGGGAGATGGGAATGAGTTTATTATTAACACCCCTTTTCATTTATATGGGGAGTTCATCACTTCTTTATGTTTTCCTTAATCTGTTATACTCCTCAACTTTCTACAAGTCAATATTAGCAAGGTCATGTTTGCTTAGATTAAAACACTCAATGATTGTTGGTTTTCTCAACACTACCAATGGTGAACCATCTGACATGGCTATAGACCTAGTAGAAGGATTGTAAATTTTTTTTAGTAATTTAATGACCTCCACATTTATGAAAACATTAGGGACAATTAACTTGGCTAGATCTAATGTACATGGGTTTGAGACTAAAATTTTGCTATCCATCTTGTCATAGAAATACCAAACCAACTCCCACCCCAAGATACGAATAATGGCATCCCTACAATGGTGAGCTAAATCCTTGAAAACCTTGTTAAACCATTTATCTGTGGAATTAGGTAATATATCTAGTATTGATTGCTATAATGGTCTCTTCTTTGTTTTTGGGGCTAAAGGTTCATTCTTCTTAGGTGGCACAGTGTAGAGTTTTATGTTTAATCAAAACTTCAAGTTTGTAATTACAACATTCAACCATCAAATGCTTAGAAATTTGCTCAAAAATGGTGTTTGTATGCTTACCTAGTGCATGTCAACTTGCAGATATTTTTCTCCTTGAGCTCTTGAGCTCGACACATGACAATTTCTTGTAAATGATTGGGAAACATCATTGAATTCTAGATTTAATGGCTTCCTGTGCTCAGTCACATCTCGACATTAATAACAAATTATGCTAAATATTTTATGATCTACTCATATTTTGAGTTTGAATGTGCACCATTGATTTTACAGGATCTGAAGGTTGACAATAAGGTATGTATTTAATGCAGCAATTGGTAATGATGCCTTGACAAGTTGTATTGCAATACCGCTCTATCTCATTACAACTATCGTGGGGTAGCGGTATGGTATTGTTGTCATCTTATTCTTCCTACCATATTGCATGCCTTCATTATGCTCATTGTGGGGCAATAGGTTAATTCAAATGGTTAAGTGATTCTTTACTGCCATACCATAGTGCTAATATATTCTCCTTATGGGAGTGTAGGTTATCTCCATTAAAGTGTTATCAACACTATCCCATAGTGTTCATATTCGATTGTCGCGATATAGCGATAAAACATGTATATTGCCTTATATGTCACGCCACCCCGCACACAGTTCTATTAACGGTCATGGGACTACGATAATAGACCTTTTATGTACTTAAAGTGCTATACATGTTTTATTCAGGCATATATATTTTTTCTTTTTGAATCTTTGGAATTGTATGAGCCTTTTTCAATGTCAGTCAGACTTGAAAGGTTAAGGTGAGTACACTTGTGGAGTTGGAAGTTTTACAGGAGTCAAGGCTTCACTCTTTGCATTCAAGGCCTATCATGGTGGTGTAGTTATGTAAATTTTGGAGGTTTCAACATCAGGGAAGAAAGAACTCGGAGTATATGGTATACAACAATTCAAGAATCTTGAAATTTCTATCAAATCTCACACTTGTTAGACATTCGCTTCTATGGATATTTTCATCAGAGAAGAAAGAACTCAGAGTATATGGTATACAACAACTCAAGCATCTTGAAATTTCTATCAAACCTCATACTTGCTAGACATGTGATTCTATGGATATTTTCTTTCATGATCCTTCCTCTAAATTTTTCTCCATGAACATCATATTTCCTTACCTTCAAACTACCAAAAAATTTCCTCCAACACTATTTCTCATAATGTGAGGTTTTTATGCCTCTAAAACTACTCAAAAATAACATTTTATGTGGTCACTCCTCACATTTTCACTATGTGTGACCCTTTCTCCACAAGCTACACAAATTTTCCTACAAAATAAGGGGAAACCATGCTTCAATAATGGCATGGTCATCCTTACTCCTTGACCCATACCCTCTCCTACATCTATAGTTCATACACCATTAATTAAATAGTCACCTTACTAGGTAATTCAACATTAATGGATACCCATACCTTTGCCCATGTTTGTCTCCTCACCTATTTTTTATTATTATTATTATTATTATTATTATTATTATTATTATTATTATTATTATTATTATTATTATTATTATTATTATTATTATCATTATCATTATCATTATCATTATCATTATCATTATTATTATCATTATCATTATTATTATCATCATTATTATTATCATCATCATCATCATCATCATCATCATCATCATCATCATCATCATCCATCCATCCTTCCATCATTTATCCATTATTGTCCATTGTGTTTATTATTATTTATTCATTATTCCATTATTATTATTATCATTATTATTGTCCATTCCATTTATTGTCATTATTTATCCATTATTATTATCCATTTATTATCATTTATCCATTATTATTGTCATTGTCATTTATTATTGTCATTTATCATTATCATTGTTATTATTATCATTATCATTATCATTTATTATTTATTCCATCATTCATCATTGTTATTATTCATTTGTCATTGTTGATGTTGTCGTTGTCATTATTATTATTATCATTATCATTGTTATTATTATTATTATTTATTATTGTTGTTTATTTATTTATTATTCATTATCCATTATTATTATCATTTGTTATTATTATTATTATTATTATTATTATTATTATTATTATTATTATTATTATTATTATTATTATCATATCATTATTATCATCATTATTTCCATTATCATCATTATTTATTTATCATTATTATCATCATTATTATCCTGTTATATTTTCATTATCATTATTATCATTATTATTATTATCATTATTATCATCATTATTTTTATCATTATTATCATCATTATTTTATCATTATTATTATCATTATTATAGTTGAATAAGTTCATGGTTGGATTTCATGCCCTATCAAAGAAGTATTATTGTTGATATTCATAATGTATTATTGTTGTCAGTAGAGTTTTTTTCATAATAATATATTCATATCAGGATTAGAAGCATTAAGACAGGGATTAGAAGTATGACTAGTATTCGCGATATTTTTTTGAAGGTATATAATATGTCTTATGCTCAAGATCTCCTAATGTTCCTTATAATATATGTTTTGTTGAAATGAAGTTCTAGTCTCTGCAAGTTGCTCAAATGTTTCTAGTTTAGGAAGCTACATTGAAGTCTGTATGAGAGAATGCTTCACATTCCTCCACTATTACAGTTCTAGTCTTGCAATTTGGTAATCAATGTCAATTCTATGTGTATTGTGCACCCTTATCTTTTTAGGTCACCTAAGTTGTTGAGGAATTTCCTATAAATTACAAATGGTTGGTAATGTTGCTAGTAGTATGGATTGGTTTGAGAAATTATCTGTATTTGTGTGCACTAATGTCTCTTCTCTTGCGGCTTGGTGAATGTTATCACAATTTTTGTGTAATATCTTAATTCAAATATCATATGGTGAAGTGGTCTGCAAGTTATTCTTTCAATGCTCCATCATTTGATTATGTATTATGTGTTTCCTACACAAAATGTTATGTACTTGTTTGATTTGTGGTGGTTGTTGATGACAAGATAGTATAAAATAAGTATATGGAAATGATGTTGGATGTTCAAGGAGCATACCTATGTTATTTTCCTATTTTTTACTAGCTTCTTTGGTGTCATATTATGTCTTGAATTGGATTTTTGGGTTATTTATGGATATCTGGTCGACAAGGTTTGTTCCTTTGCTTTGGTCATGTGCTTGAGGGGTTGCACTAGAAATGGAAGATGTGTCATGATGGATTTGAGTCCTGACATATCTTTTTTAGGACCACATCAAGTATCAATTGAAAGAGTGTTTATGGGCTAACTGGTTATGTGATTCATTGTTTGATCCACACATTTCCTTGATTCCAACTTAGGTTGTTGTTCTCCTATGTGTAAATTATTTTGGATCACATGGAAAGAAGTGTTATTATTATTTTTGGTCCTCTCTATCCTTGGGATACTATCCTTGGTATAGGACTGCATTATTTTTTAGTGGTTAAATAGTTAAAATCATTATGTATTCTTGTATTGTCTAGCCTAATTGAAGAATTGAAGTGTTGCAGTGGATATAAATGCAAGATTATTTCAGATTCAACAAGATGGACAAGTGTACAAGTCTAAAAAAGTGTGTATGAATCATTTTGAATATCTAGTAGAAATAGTGTTGAATATTTTGAAAGGAAAGATAAAATTTTCTTGAATGCCTCACTCAATAGAGATTTATGTTGGAATTCTTTATAATTATCATTAAATCATATTGTATCCTACTTTGATATAGTGAATCTCATCAAGTCCCTATATCTTTCTCCTGAAGTTCATTGGTACTTTAGTGTTGCAAGTACTTTTTTATCTTTCTCTAAGGCAATGAGTCTTCCTGCAAGTCCTTTTGCAATGATACTTATATTGTGAGTTTACACTCATCATGGTTTTTCCCTCATTGGATTTTCCACATAAATCTGGTGCTTCCTTTTGGATGTGTGTGTTCTCTATTTCCTTCTCTTTGTTACTAATCTTGTTACTGCTATATCTTTCATTAGTTAATTTTGTTGAAGTTGTTAATTTCTATAATCCTCTCTATTACTGATCTACTTAAAGGTATATCTTTATCTACTAAATGAGTTTGAGTTATGTTGAAAGTATCATGTTCTAGAAGGGGTTAAGTTTTTGAGTAGATTGATTCACCCCCTCTCACTCTCTAAAAGTGCTTAACACAACCATGGTCAAGTATACCAACTAACAACTAAGAAGAGGCTTTGATGAAATAAAATTCACAAGTCTCTATCACCAATCACAAAATCAAAAAATATAGCATAGAAATTTATTTAAGCAACAACCAAAATATGAAAGAAGTGTAGCTTATTTTTCATTCAAAAACCTTCTCCATTACATGAAAACCATAAGAAAATTGGAAATACATTGTTTGCAGCCATATGGGCTGATTACATCCATTACAAACTATTATAAATCTGATATATAATGGAAATATAAAATACATAAATGATCTCCTTCAATCCCTCTTCATTTGAAGCTCTCTAGCTCCCTTCAACCCACAATCCTCAACTGCAAAGCCGCTATTGTAATAACTAGCAATATTCCACTATTTTTTCTATTGTATATCAACTCAAAACTTGCAATAAAATTTCATTTTCTCCTCTCTCAAAGAGAAGCCACACCTTTCTCCTCTTCTCCAAAAATACCCCCCTTTAGACAAACACAAACAAGTTCCAAATATAAAACACTTAGCACTACTTTCAAAAATCAGATTTTTTCCTCTTTTCAAAAATCAAAATTTTCCCTCCATTCCAAAATTTTATTTTTGATACTTTTGAAAAGGATGCTCCAATAATTAGAAAAAAATATTAAATTATCCTTGTTTCATTTTAGTAACTCCAAAAAACCTACGCCAATATTAGCTTTTTTGATTTTTATGATTTTCAAACTCTTAGATTGATTTCCTACACTATCTCCCACTTCAGGATTTGCAAAAAAAGAATAAGACCAATTATTTAATATATATTTTTTGGCCTACTATTTCAATTTATTCCTCCAATAAAATTATTACCAAACCTTAAAAAAATAAAAATAAAATACTTCCCCTTTGGTTGATGCAAGATTGCTATTGACCTTGAATGCTCTTGCATCAGACACCCATGGTAGAAATTTTGTGAGCATAGGCTCAAAAAAATAGAGTTTAGTAGTAGAACTAATCTTTCAAGTTGAAAGAAACTTGTAGGATACTCCAACACTGATATGGTACCTTGGAAAATTTTCTTTCTTCTTCTTTTCCAACACTTTTCTGGCATGCTTGCCATCTTCCTCCAAAAAAATTGCTTCCCCTGCTTCCCTCCTCTTGTGCTCTATCTTGTGGGGCTCAACCCACCACAAACCATCCACCTCCACCTAATTATTCCTTTAATGGTTGAGATTTTATTACTTATTAAATCAGTTAAAGTCATGGAAACCAAAGTAATATTTTATCATTGACTGGCTATTGGCAGTTGAAGGTTTCTTAGGTTATAAATTAAGCCTTTGGAGTCATCATGGTGACTGTCCCCTGGACCTAGGGGAACAATGGGTTTGATGATAAAAATTAATAACACAATGGAATCTAGAAAACATATTCAAATAGTTAAATAGCTGCAATATGGGACAACACCCTGTATTAATCAAAAAGAGTTTTTACATTCCTTAGATGGGATCAAGTACTTGACCAAGTCACCAGGGACTCATCCCGGCAGTATTCACAATGAAGCCTTCATTTCCACAAAACATTATAGAACCAAAATATTGAATGGAATGACATTGGAAACTTATACAAACTAAAAATATACCATCACAAACCAAAATGACCTTCCACAGGCACTAGATTATGCATTGCTACAGTTGGCCTCGATGGTCTTCTTGGCTTTGATTGCATTTAGAATCACTAGACAATCACCACCATAGGCTTTATGGCTAGGATAGTTTTCTCATTCCTCCTAGCTCCTGGTTTCATTCACTACCCATTCTTCACCAGTGTCCAGCTCCCAATCCTCCTCATCCAAAGACCACATTTCCCCATCGAGATCTTCTGCCACTACAAACTCCTTCACCCAACCCTTTCGTCAATCTTTGAGAATGTCAGCAGTAGGAAAAAGAAAGCCGATACACTTGTCAATATCCCCCCACTATTTTTTGAGGTTGCATGGTATAGTGAGTGTGCTAGGGGAAAATTTGGTACCAACCATTCATTCCCACAAGCCTTGTAGTATTGCAGTAGTAGAGGGGTCATGAAATTTATGTCAATGTTGTCCAGTGTTGTGTCAATATTTTCCAATAGAGAGTGTGGAAAAATTATTTGGCATAGCTTCCTCCCCCAAGATTTCAAGACACCCATGTACACGAGCATTTCTAGAAACATGGCAGGTATTTTTGAATTTCCCCTAATCTTGTGGGTAGCCAATAGAATGTTTGGTCCCAAAACACCCTTTACTGCCTAGAGCACAAGTGGGTGCTTGGACACCATTATCCCTTTCAGTCATTTCTCAGTGATTTCACCATGGAAAGCATTTTTCTACTTCATGGAATTCAAAACTAGAGGAGTCTCCATTGCCCCTTAGTGCTTGTCTAGAGTACCAATCCAATTTGAGAAAAATGAGCACTACAACCCCTATTTGTAGCAAAACCTCTCACAACCTTATGGAGACCGTACCAAGAAATGAAAATCAACATGTTACATGTCCTACATTATTTATACACAAACCTTTTTGTGATCCTACCACTTATTCCCCTAATTAAATTAACTTGGAAATTAATGTTGATTGATGCAACCATCTTTTCATCTGCCATGGACATACCTTTTAAGCACATGTTTTAAAGGTAAGCAAGACATCTTAATTTGGGCCATCCATTCGGTCCAAGGGTTATGCGCAGGTGAAATAATATTGTCACATCAATGATTAAGGATTCAAGTGGTGAATTAAAAGTTAATTGTCACATCAATGATAACTTGGTGAATTAAATGTTAAGTGTGAGTATTTGATGTCACACTCATTTTCTTCATTCTAAATTATATATAAACTTTACTAACTTGATGTTCTTCACATCATTTATAATATATTTGGCTTTTATTTCTTTCTTCTCTATTCTCAATTAAGCTTTGATATTATGGAGTCTTCATGGCATGTCATGCTACCTAAATGTTTTTGGGAGAAAAGAAGGGATGATGCATATGACAAATGAAAGTTGGGTATGGTTTTTACAATTCTTTGTGTGCAGGTTGAGGATGCTATAAGAACAATTATGGGTAGGGAATGGCTTCAGAACAACCCCTATGCTCTATATTCTAAGGTAGCTACAAATTTCTTGTCCAATTACATTGAATTTTTTCTTGAAAAATATTTGGTGAAGATGATGGCAATATGTTATTTGCAACCTTTCATTTACTTTATTTCTTCGTTGGAGTTGGCATTGGAGCATTACAATTTTGAAAGTGGGTTAGCACCTATTGGTGGAATCTTCCGAAAAGTGGAATTTCATGCTTCTACAACACATGCTCTTGCCCTAGTTAATATGAGATGGGGTCTACTATGTGATATGAAAAATCAATCATTAAAGAGTGGAGTTTTGGAAGAAGGTATTGGGTGATTCACTTTTCTTCTTTGATGTTAATTTGATAAATCTGATTCACCTTCTACTCAAACATATGGTTGATGGCCTCAGCTAATGTTACAAAAAATAGTAGTGAATTGTGTGATATGTCACATGTCTATATTTTATTGTATAACGTAACTATTTTTGTAATATCTATTTTGTGACTAGTTTTTTTGGCTATGTACTATGTATTTCAATCTTTAGCTACTTAAATTAAAATACTTTTCATGGCTCCATTCCTGGAAATTCTCAATCTTTTCAATGCCTCAAAGCACTACATTTCATTTAATTGAAATTCTCAATCTTTTTGAAGAAAGTGTGGCATGCCATATGGACATTCAAAGTGATTGATTGGATAGCTTTATATTGAAAACTGCAGGACGTACTATTTAATCATAAATGATGATGTCATTAATCCATTGATCTAGTGAAACAAGATTTGTAATGATTTCATATCGTTTGAGTGGCACTGATGATTTTGATAGCTTGTAAGCTTCAAGTATAGTTTACATGTAGCCAGACATAAATCAAATTAAACATTTTAATTTTTTAATAGTGGGTATGTGCAAGATCATCATGGAAAAAACAGGCCCTTAAGTGGCAAAAAAAAGAAAAATCAGAGTTAGGAAACTTGACGTAAAAAATTGAATAAGTTTTCTATATTATTTCAAAAATATGTAAGAATAGAATCTGTAGAAAATTGAATCTAGTTTCTAAAATACTAGGTTTGTTTAAAAAATAAGAAATCTATTTGGTGAAATTTTGAAATTTCAATGCAGTAGTACTTAAATTTCATGGAAAAAATAAGAAGTAGGTGTCTATCTAACCACCCTAACCACAATAAAATGATAATAATTTTTTATAATATTTTAGATATAAGTAAAGGATTCATGTCTTGATGTGATGCATATTTTTTTGTAATTTTTTTCCTTGAGTAAATAATTAATTATGAATTTTTTATTACAACTTTTAAAAAATATAAAAAACTCGTATGTCTGAACAGTTTAACTTGGTCAAAACTTCATGAAATTATTTTTTTCTTTTTCTAATCCTATAATATGTGAAGCATAGAATGTGACACATGTTTTGGATTCAAAAAATGTGATACCGTTTGAAAGCTATAGATGTTTTTTAAATAGTCTATCAATCAGGACTTTAGTCTTAATTTGAATAGAAAATGAATGATAATTACTTATTAAATTCAAAGTAAAGAATAATTTATATTGGTGGAAAGCTAAAAATCTCTTTTAAAAACCCTTTTCGTTTCATTAATTTTGGGTAAAAAAAAGTCTTCAACCGCATACCCATCATATTGCCACTTTTTGATCATGACTTGCACATACCCTAGTAAATGTAAGGATTAACTTCAAGTTACATGAATTGATTAGTTTGATTTTTTAGTTTGTGTGAATCACGATTATCAATATAACCAACCTCACATGTGACATGTGTGAGGTGTACATAGTGATCAGGCTAGTAGTGGCATTGTTGGCCCATAAATAGGGATAGTGAGCACAATTGAAATCATTTGTTGAAGGCTAAAAAGGATTTAATATTGAGTGCAATGTTCTGAATTGTGATAAGGGTTTTCATTTTGTAGGATTAATAAGGATTTAGGAAGAAGAAGATGTGGTATTATTTAGGATACTTTTAATTCTCCTGCCTCCAATTATGTAGATACAAAGTAAAATACCAATTTCCTTCAAGTTCAGAATGGGTGGAATTGGAAAGAAGTTGATCTAGTTCACCTAACTTCTAAGGCATATTTTGAACCAGGATGAGGAGCTCTAATGGAGATAAGTTTTATTCTAGTGCATAGAGGTTGTGTGCAAATGATGGGAGAAATTTTACTACCCCTTATATTCTACATGACTCTAGTTTTCAATCAGAATAGATACATTTTGTATCTTCACAAATCCCTTTTCCCTAGCATGCTTGGGTAGGAAAATCCCTTTCATTTGTATTTCTAGAACCATATTTGTATTTGAGAGTGCATTCTTTCCCAATCAAGTCTCATGCATTCATTTTCAGTTCCCATGGATTACTAGGAAAGTTTCATGCATTTATTTTCATAGCCCATGGCTGACCCAACAAGTCCCATCACCATGCATTTATCTTTAGAGCGAAAACTGTATTACATTGTCACTAGTGGTCGAATGGAAGCTTGGCGCTTGCATGCTCTACTCAATGACTCATCTTTAAAAAGATATGTAATAATGTGACATTGTAATTTAGTTATAATAAAATAAATGGTTGTGTTATTATTCATTATTCATTTATAGTAAAGAATTATTTTTTGAGTTCAATGTCTATGAATCTATTAAAATCCATTTTTTTCCTTTGAGAAATTAGGTATTATCTATTTATGAAATAATTGCATGCATATTTAAAATTAAAAGATAAAGCAATATAGATGAAAAAATAAAGTTTCCATAAAATTGACAAAAAACATTATAAACATTGAAAGTTGTCACTCTTGTTAGGGTTTACCGAAATGTTATTGACTTCTAATTTTTCGTTGACCTTCTCCCCTAGTTCTAGGTATCATTATTCATTTTATTAAGTCCTTTGAAATGTTAAGTTACCGGCCCCTTGGCCTTCATGTCAATCATAGTGCACTAAAGTTTAAAACAAATTTAAAACACATTTTTATTGTTTATATCATAAATTACTCAACCCTTCGATGAAAATTCGATGTATGTTCATAGCTGCATTCTAGAATGAAATGCACAAAGTTCTAGGTTTGCGAACTTAAATGTCCAAAATCACCCTATAACTGTTCGATTTACAAAGATCAATGGTTTAGAATTTGTTGTCAATGCAGGACAACCATGTACTAATTGTGTAGTCCAGACTCTAGAAGAAACACGTTAATGTTTCAATGTTTCATTCACTTTAATTTTTCATCGATCTCCCTCAATTCCTACCCTTGGTATCATTATTCATTTTATTAAGTCCTTTGCAACGTTAAGTTACCGACCCCTTAAAACACATGTTTATTGTTTATATCATAAATTTAATCAATTTTCAACCATTCGATGAATATTTGATGTATGGTTGTAGTTGCATTCTAGAATGAAATGTATAGAGCACTAAGTTTGTGAACTTAAACCTCTATAATCACCCTATAACCCTTAGATTTACAAATATCAACGGTTTAGAATTTGTTGTCAATGCAGGACTAAATGGATTGTTTGAAATGTTGTTATCCATGTACTCATTTTTATTTATAAATGTTGTCAACCATGTACTAATTGTGTAGTCTAGAAGAACCACGTAGACTTTTCATTCACTTTAATGTTCGAAAAAAAAAAAACTTTCTACTACTAAGTGATTTTATTTTTAAGTGAGAGGGTCAACATACGGGGAGATTTCAGTCTTTAGTTTACACATTGCAGTGTACCACCCTATTTTGCATTCCAAAGTTCCACTTCCAACAAAGCCATTCTAGTTTCCATGACTATCATCATTAATATTTTCAAGAATCAAAATCTAGGTAAGTGAAATAATTCCTACAACTACATTTCATCAATTGATGTTTCTTAAAATCTTATTTTGTCAAACTTTGAATTTTGGGTTTAGGGTTGATAGACATAAGAATTAAGAAAAATTAAGGAGGACTAATAGGGAATTTACAATTTCACATTTTATAAGCATATCTACCACAAATACCACTAGAGCAATGTCAGATAAAAAATACATTATGCAAAATTGCTTAAAACCCTAGGGTTCACTGATGAATACCATGATATTTATGATCCTGAGATGTATGGTAGGCGTACCTCAGAAATTAGATTTTCATCTCAAAATAAGGCTACAAATCAAATGCAAGTTAGTAGTATGAATGCACCATGGGTAACTAGATTAGGGTGCATGATATTACATGAGGTTTTCCCTTGCCCAAAATTTATCATGGATTGTGCAAAAAATTATGATGATAACAAAAGATCAATTGTTAATAAAGATAGCAAAGAATAATTTTTATCCATTAATGCAAAAGAACTTGGAAAAGTGTTGGGGTTTACATCTGAAGAATTTGGAAATGTCAACATTGACTAAGAAAATATTCCTAGTGATTATCAAGCAGTGGATGAAATGGAGAAAAAATCTTTCATAAATAAAATAGTTTAGGATAGAAACAAATTGAAAGCTTTTCATAATCCTCCTTATGATTTTGACCATTTTAAACCATGGGTTCAGGATGCTATTTCCATGATAGCATTTCTCCTCGGACTAGATAGAAATTTGGAAGTGGGTGCAAGCCTCCTTGAAATGGTGTTTAATATCCATTATGGACCACATGTCAAATAAAGCTATATTGAGAATGTTGTATAATCCATGCATAAATATTTTTTAATAAATAAAGGAGGTCCCACCAGGACATTTAGGTTCATAACCTACTTGTGCTATTTTTTTCTACTTAGATTTAGAGGAATGTTTTAGACCAACAAGCTTCAGATTCAGCCCTATAGTAATGGTGAGGAAAATCAAATGGCTCCAGTATATGATTGGACCACTAAGATAAGGATGCATGATTCTTGAAGGAACTAAAGTCATTTTTTAGACTACTTTTGGATCCATTGCATCAATAAATTACAAATAATCCAATGCCTAGATTGCCTATGTCATGTAGAAATTGCATTCAACTAGGAAAAGAAATACAATTGACTAATTGGTACTTAATGGAAGAATATATTGTGCTAATATTTTTATGGATTGGGAGTACAACCATCCAAACTTCCAATAGATGTGATAGAAAGGGTTTTTGTATTGGAATATGTAAGGATGATGTAGAGTACTAATGATCTACACTTTGCTGGTCAGCAAACGAAGACCTTATTTCCTTATTTACATTTTTCATGTGGATGGTTCACATTCGAGAGAAAAGCATTTAGCATGGCACATAATATTTTTATTTTTTAAAATTTTGATCCTATCTGTCACTGGTAGTATGATCCATGTGACACCATTAAATCAATGATTATGAACAATAAGAATGATTCAAGTAGAATCCAAAATAAAAATAAACCCTTTCTTGAAAACTTGAGAAACACATATTCTTAGCATGAGGTCAAAATAGCAATGGAGAAAAGTGCTGATGATAATGGTGTTTCTTTTGAGCAATTGTTGGTAGAAATTATGGCATTGCATCGAAAGATAATTATGATGTACAACATTTTTTATGAAAAAAGTGATAAACCATCTAGTAGAGTAAAAATAGTAGATTCTCTAGATAAGGAAGTTACAGATAAAACTTGGTCATGATAAAAAATTACCGCCTTTTGGTCTATGAGGAAGGAGCTATGTGATCCAAGAGCTCTTGCAGAGTATTGAGATAATGAAGATCGTAAGTTTAGAAAATTGTGGAATATAGAGCATCTTGATGAACATGGAGACAAAAAAAAAGATGATGAATCTAATGATGATAGGGAAGAAAAAATCCATGTAAAAGTTGGTTTAAGTGAGGCCACAAAAGAAGCATATACTTTAGGAGCAACCATAGCTGAAAAAATGGGTTATGAAGGTCATGGTTTGGGGTCCCAAGGATAAGGAATTCCTACAGTAATAGATGTACAACATAGAAAACCAGTTGATAAACCTGGCCTTGGAGCTGATAAAGTAGACCAAGGGAATACAAGTAGAGCTGAAACAATTCAATCTGTTAGAGCTTCAAATCCTCATCCTTATGGTCAAATACAATCACAAATAGGACATGCACATGGTGGAGAGCTTAGTGCAACTATCACTACCACTAGTGGCAATCGCATGGGTAGTAGTACTAGTAGTGGTCAACATGTGCTACAACAACAAATTACACACAAGAGGACAGCAATACAAGATACCACAAAAACAACAGGTGATCAAGGCATACAAAAGAGGCAAAGGATTTTGATAGGTCTAAGTCACACTACCAGTGGATCCACCACAAAGGAGTTATTTCCAGGCACTCACCCACTACTAGTTAGTGTGTTGTGACATCATTAGCAACTGTAAGTACTCCTATCCCTTCACCATTCAAGCATTCCATTGTACCTGCATCCCCAAGTTTTGATTACATTGAAGAATTTAAAAAGAAATTAGACTTGAATAAAAAATAAAAGAAGCAACTGATGGAGAGTGCAACTATTGTAACTTCAAAGTCTACAACAACCATGATATTACCCACATTTGACACAAATAAAGAAATCATGGAGTACACAATTCTTGTTCCCATAGTTCAAAACAAACCAACAAATCAGATGGCTCAATCTGAATTCCAGGTGAACAATATTCAATTGTTTTTTTTTTTACTCAAAAATACAGAAAAAATTAATGTATCAAAGAAGAACAATGAATTGGTGTACACATCATTGCTAAAGCAAGATAGATAGAAAAAATGGTTGCAGATTCAAATAGAAAAGTTACAGGAAGACCTAGCAAATGCAAAAAAAAAGATTAAAGTAGAAAATAAAAAGATCAATGAATTAGAAAAAAGAATTTAAAAAAATTCTCTACATCAACAAGCAAAGAGGATAAAAAAAATTAGAGAGAAGTGGATGAACTGAAGTAAAGGCTAGATCAAAGCAACAAGAAATATGATGAGGAAAAATCCACTTCAGAAAAATTAAGACTAAGCATTGTGAATGGAAATGCACAGTGGGAATAAAAATATGAGAAAGAGAAAAATAAATGAAAGATTGGAGGTAGAATTGATGGAAGCAAAAAATGAAATTAATTCTTGTCAAAATAAATTATCTCCATTTTGTAGAGAAACAATGAGGCATATGAAACAAAAGATCTAGGATGAAATAATGCTGAGGATTGATCATTTGTGTGACATGTTTCAATTGATTGATGCTATTAGACTACATTATAAGAAACTTAACAAATATTTAGTGGACAACAAAAATGTGTTGGAATCAGATAAATATACAAATCAAATTCAACAAATAACCTACAAAGCCAATGGCAATGTTTTTAAATCAAAAGGGATTACTAATCTGCTTGCTACATCAATGAAATTTTCATCTATCATTGAAAAGTGTTTGAGAATGCATGAAACAAAGGAATATTTTCATTTGGTTGCAGACATGATGAAGAAGGTGGATGAAAATGTATGGAACTTCACAGAGCTTGGTTTGCTAGATGATTTTGATACAAATGAGCGAATCATTGGAAAAAATGATTTCAAAAAGAAGATGGAGGGTCCAAGGAAGATTGATTTGGACTAGTTTCCTCATAACCTAGATGTGGTGAACTATTTGGATTCCATCAAACCATTGCTAACCTTGAATGCAAAATTGACTGAAGAATTAAAGATAGTTTCCAATTTCAATCATGAATTGTTAACAATTCTTCAAGTCAAACAACATCAGTTAGAACAAATGACAATTCCACCACTTGAACAATGGAAGTTGCTAGAAAAGATGATATAGTGATTTGATCTTTGATAATATGAGTTTCTAAGTTCCAACTTAGCTTTGTACAAAGTTTTCTTTGAGAAATATTTTGTGTTGCCAATGCCTCTATGTATTTCTTCATGTGAAAATCAATAAAAAAGCTCAAATTCGTACTTCAGTAATGCATTGATGTTCAATTATCTGTATTATTTATTTTATCATTTGAAGAAAAAGTCTGGTAATGGTTTCAACTACTAGATACACATTAAACAATTGTTGATGTTCATTGTTGTATATGCTACTTATTGGTTATTTTTAAAGAACTAAGTAGATCCCACCAAGAATCTATGAATGTATTATCTGTATTATTTATTAATGATTTAATCAAAGCATTTTAAATAATTCATTAAACCAAAGCCAAATTTAAAACATACATCAAAGCAAAATGATCATGAAGATTAATGAAATGATCTTTGATCAAAATTTCATTAATAATTCAGATAGAATATCAAATCTAGAGAGACAATAGACTCAAAAGATTATCATTATCGTAAAGACTTGCCTGGAAACTATACAATTGACAAAATTTACTAGACTGACTCAAAACTTAAGATACAGAATTCAAATGTATTCTCTCTATGTTCTTAATTTTCATAATTCATATCTAGAATTCAACAAGAGACACATAATAATGGCCTTGAATTCCCTTTTATAAGAATAAGGGAGAAAAACAAGCTTCAGACTAAAAAGTACACATATCACATTCTAATTTGACCACTATAACATAGATTCCCTTTACAGTTATACTTGCACTTTCAAATAGAGTTAACATATATGAGAGAAAGATTATTTCCATTTTTTGAAGAAAATAACACTACCTTCCAAAGGCACTTTGTTGAAAAGAATAGTCTTTTAACCATTGCAGCATATTTATTCCTTGGAGAAAAGTGACAAAAGTATATAAAAGAGAACAAAAGTGGACCAAAATCCAAGTCAACATCCAAGTCATCAGTGATCAGCACTTACCTATGGTGTTGTCAATTACGAGACACATATCTTTCATGCATTACAATCTCTAAGGCCAGACCTGCACTATACTTGACCATATATATGTTTCCTTCATCCCTATGTTCACAAATCCAATACATCAATAAATATCCTTTTCCATTACTCATATTCCTCATCAAATGACCAAATGAATCTAATCTTCTACTCTAATGGAGCATCAAACCCTTGAAACTTATGTTCTTTAATCCCACTAACAAATTTATAAGTTGGCACCACCTTTGCATATCTATCTTCCCACTGCTAAGCCCCAATTACCATGAGTTTCAAGCTATTAGACCTAGGAATCCATTTATCTAAGATTGGGGTAGCCAATTCCTTATCCCTTTGAGATAACCTTATTGCTTGTAGCATTAAAGAATAATTTGAATGAATACTATTGAATTTACCTTGAATATTTTTATTTAGATGCTTCAAAACAATATGAATGATCTTTGAATTGTCCTAATGCATGGTTTTTTGATCTTCTTAAAGAAATTTCTTGTATTCTTAAATTTGCAGCAATAATTGTTCCTTGGTGGGCTCATTTGATGGAGTTGCACCTGATGTGCTTGGCTCCTCAACTACAAGTGGTTCTTGGCCCAGGTTATATGACACTTTTTCTAGAGATTATTTTGGTGGAGGAGATTTAGGATTTTCCATTGGAGAGGTGTGTGCAACATTACTTGAGCTAACTAGGCCCTGATTCCTCGATGTTTCCACTTGTTGCTTCCATAGTGCTAGCTTTGTTTCCAGTTTAGCAGCCCTTTACTGAATTTTGTTATATTCATCAAAAAATTCATTGTACTTACCCCTAGATACATATCTCTATAAGTGAAATTAGCAACATTTATTGTCATGTCAGCTGCTTCTAATGTTGGAGTATCTGCAACTCTCCTTATGACTAATTTCCCACTGAAATCACTTTTTTCTACAACTATTGGATTCCTAGATCTTAAAGACAATGACCAAATAGCTAGGGCATCCCACTCTTCACTAAATGTTGTTCCTTAAAGTGCCAATTTTTCCTTTTCTTGAGTTTAAAATAAGGGTCTTTTAGACCTCCTTATGGTGTCCAGTACCACTATATCAACAATATCCTATTCGGGCAACAATAAGACACCACTTTTCTATACAAGGGCTCTACCAGGCTATTTAGCTACCATATTCTAAAACTCCTTTCTCATAGCCTTCCTTACATCTTCCTTAATAGCACTCTCAAGTAATTCTAGATGTAATCTCCTCTCTCTAGCAACATTTTATGCATATTCAGATGCCTTTTCCCTCCACAAACAATCCCTAAATGCCTTTGTTTCAATAAAAGAATCATCCTCCATGAATGCTTTGCATGCTTCCTATCTCAAAACATTTCCAAGTCTAAGGCCACTTCCCATTGAACATGAGGCAACATCCATTATGGTAGAATGAATTCCTTACTCCATTTCTTCAAGAGTAATAAGAATATCATCCTCATCTGTATCGAGGTAATCAACTACCCCTCTTACCTGAATCTTTTTCTTTTTAAGTTGTGGTTGCTCTAATGGAACAAAACATCTTGTGAGTGAATATACATCAATCACAATAGGTGGGATCCCTCTTGGAGGTGATAGTATTGACCTCATAGAAGAACTTTCACTTGACCCCTCTAATGTAGTAGGGATTGGCAATGTTTGTTGCTTCCTTACTATCTTCTTCTTCCTGGAGTAGATTCTTTTTTTTTTGGTGGTTGGTAGGAAGGTCTTTTCTCCAAAACTACATTGGGGTCTTCTTCAACTACTTTTTATTTCCTTTTGTATATTACTACACTCTCCTCCCTCAAGACACCCACTATGTTATCAAGATTGTATATAACATACATAATTCTATTGAATTCACCCTTGATATTAAGCATTGGGTCATTATTGGGGTCACAAATTTTAACTTTCTCCTCTAGCTTATTGAAAGCAAGATACTTCACTTTCCTCTCCTCTTGTTCTTGGAAGTCAAAAAAATTCCTGATTAAATCCTCAAGATAATAAAAATTATAAACAAAAGTGTCACTCCTATTCTTTTCCTTCAATGCATCGATAAAGCCATCAAGGTCATGGTTCCTCAGGCGCATTTTGTTCAAGTTATAAGGTGCAAGAAGATGCAACAAGTCTATCCACCCTTCCTTTTCCATTACAAAATCTACAAACATTATCTATTTAGGGAAGAATGAGCCCTTCCTTAGTGTCTCGGGAAGGTGTACCATTTGAGCTCCTCCCAATTGTCTCATGATTTCCAAAAATCTAATCCTTAGTGACACATCCCTTGGTAGTAAAAGTGGATTCATATTTGTGCCATAGACTCTAAAGATTGTTCTCTTAATAAATGGGATTATATCCCCCCAATTGTGGCTCAAGTTCAGATCAGTTCTCCTTTCCCCAGTTTTGATTGAAAGGTATTGTCGAACACCACATAATCAAAATTTTGATCATCTTTGTCAAGAATTGGGGTCCAACATTGGACAGGTAGATCAATACCATCTTCCTTTTTGTTCAATGTCATATCCTTGCCAAAATTATTCTCTCCTTTATGGGTATGTGCAGGATCATGATGGGCCAAAAAGTGGCAATATGATGTGTATGTGGCTGATGACTTTTTTTACCTAAAATTCATGAAATGAAAAGGGTTTTTAAAGTCCTAATTGATAGGCTGATTGAAAAACATCTATAGCTTTCAAATGGTATCACATTTTTTGAATCTAAAATATGTGTCACATTCTATGCTTCGCATACTTAGGCTTAAAAAGAAAAATGAATTTCATGAAGTTTTGACCAAGTTAATGGTCAGACATACGAGTTTTTATATTTTTCAAAGTTGTAATAAAAAATCATAATTAATTATTTACTTGGAAAAATTACAAAAAATATGCATCACATTGGGGCATGAGTCCTCTACTTATATCTAAAATCTTATAAAAAAATATTATCATTTTAAACTTGTTAGGAATTGGTTAGACAGACACCTACTTCTTATTTTTTCCCTAAAATTTAAGTACTACTACATTGAAATTTCAAATTTTCACCAAATAGATTTTTTTATTTTCTAACCAAACCTAGTAGTTTAGAAACTAAATTCAATTTGCTACAGACTCTATTCTTACATAATTTTAAATAATATAGATAACTTATTCAAATTTTTACGTCAAGTTTCCTAACTCTGATTTTTCTTAATTTTTTGCCACTTAAGGGCCTATTTTTTCCATGTTGATCCTATACATACCCTTATATAGGAACATATGCATCAAGAGAGAATACCATGAGAACTTTACCCAGTCCTTTCCATTTTTCAAATCAACCAAACCCTTTTTGATGCATTTTTCCAAGTATGTGGCATAGTCATAGACTAAATTAAAGGCCCAGGGATGTTGTAAATGGGCTTCCATATAACTATATTCTCTTTGCAAGGTGCCAGGTGCAGTGAAACCAATAATGTGGCATAGTGAATACACAATTTTCATGAAAAAGTTACCAAAATACTTCATGGGGAAGGGTTTTAATTTATCTTTACCAATCTTTATTTGCTTCCCATTCTTCCCAACCCCAGTACTAGTGGTGTGCATAGGTAACATTTTAATTCTGAGCAGCTCCCTGGTATTCTCATATTCCTTTTTGAAGACACTCATATCAATAAGAATCATATCCTTGTTCCACTCATGTAGCTAAAAGATATTTGCAATTTCTTCTCTAGTGATATTTAACATCTCTTTTTTTAACCACTTTGGAATTCGGTCATACCTTGCACCAATTTCCTTCAATAAATCTATATCCATGTATACATTGGGGACTACTAGCTTTCCCATGTCTAATCTCTAAGGATCGCAAACAGGAACCCAAATATTTTTGTTTCTGAACCAATGTTGGAACAATTTCCATCTAGTGAAGGGTAACTAGACATCCTTAATAAAACATTGCTTTTATGTTAACTTTTTGTAATTATAGTGCCATAAAATAGAGCTCTTCCCTCAACCTTTTTTTAGTGGAGGGTTTCAATTGGTCAACAATCTATTGGGAGAGAAGTCTCAATGTGGTTGTAGAACTGGAAACTTGTGCTTTAGGTACCATTGGTAGCAAAATAAGTTCAAACTAATTTAGGATTTCAATACTGAGAGGTTTAAAACCTATCTTTTCAATTCATAACCTAGGGATCATCTCAAAATAATCTAGGGTTTTGACACAAAGAGGTTCAAAATGTAGCTTTTCTATTCAAAACCAAGGGCATGGCTCAAAGCTATAATTTCAATGGGTTTGAGAAAAATTCTCAACTTATACACAATTTCAAACCACTATAAAGCAACTAAAAAGCATGCAGACCAATTCAACTAAAAGACATAGTGAATATTTACCCTAATTCAAGATAGTTTGGATAAAGCATAGAGAATGGTGTTTATTTACAATTTTACTTACAACTTTTCCACTTATAGGAAACCCTAATTTTATTTTTTACCGCGTTGAACTCTAGAATGCTCTTCTCGATCTCCTGGATGCTTCAAACTCATTTAGAATCTTCAATTATGAAAAAAACTAATCTTTTATGTGCATTTACACCGAGATTGGTTAGCTTTGGATGTCTTTTCTGCCATTACTACTCACTTGCATGAAGTAGAATGAATCTCATGTTGACATCTTTGATTTTTAATATCATCTATCGATCTCCTTGTGAAATGGCACTTTGGATGACTCAGATTGAGTCAACAAGGTTTGAATTTCCATCGCCATCGTTTACCTATCCTTCAGCCAACAAAATTATGCCAGATGGAGCTTGGAATCCTGACTCATTCATTATGTGGTTTCCACCTTCTTTGCCAAGTAGCAGAAGAAATCCATGTGTCATGTTCCCACTAACCCCATTGCCTTTCATAAAACATTATTTTATTCCCACAAGGTGAGTGGGGAACAATTGAGATTAATTTTGAACGTTGCTTGTGGATCATCGATTTAAAACCTTAATTTGTT